>PVJX010036332.1:0-17682 GCA_004027295.1 Dolichotis patagonum
TTTTTTTTGTTTCCTGTTGCATGAAGTATTGCTTTCCATCCCTTGACTTTCAGTCTATGAGTGTCCTTTTGGGTTAGATGGGTTTCTTGTAGACAGCATATGGTTGGATGTTGCTTCTTGATCCATTCTGCCAGTCTGTTTCTTTTGATTGGCGAGTTGAGGCCATTTACATTAATGGTTGTAACTGTTATATACTGGTTTATTGTTGACATGTTATCTTTCTGCTGTTGTCTTTAGCTTTCCATTCTGTTTAATTGTCTGCCTTGCTTGGTGGTTTTATCCCATATGTATCTAGAATGTCTTTCAGTATTCTTTGTAGGCTTGGTTTGGTGTTCATGAAGTTCTTCAGCTGTTCTTTGTCATGGAAGTATCTTATTTCTCCATCCATTTTGAAGGACAGTTTTGCAGGATATGTCAGTCTGGTTGGAAGTGGTTTTCCTTTAGGATCTTAAATACTTCACTCCATGCTCTTCTTGATTTCATTGTTTGTGTTGAGAAGTCTGCTGTGATTCTGATAGGTTTTCCTTTATAGATGCTCTCTCTTTTCTCTCTAACAGTTTTTAGTATTCTATTCTTATGTTGGATTTCTGGGATGGTGATTATCATGTGCCTGGGTGTAGTTTTATTTTGGTTATGGTTGTTTGGAGTTCTATATGCTTCACTTATCCAGATGTCTGTTTCTCTTCTCATGTTTGGGAAGTTTTCAGCTATTACTTCTGTAAATATCTTCTTGATATCCTTTGGGCTGTCCCCTTCTTTTTCATTTATCCCTATTAATCTTATGTTATTTTTCTTTGCATCATCTTGCAGGTCTTGAATTGTTATTTCCTGATTCTTTGTTATTTTTAAAAGATCTTGTCCTTCCTGCTCACTGGCTGCAATCTTATCTTCGAGGTCTGAAATTCTATCTTCACTTTCATTGAGGCGGTTTTTACAGCTTTCAATAGAATTTTTTATTTCCTGTATATCTCTTTGAATCTGCTTTATGCATTCTGTTTGTTTCTTATATTGTTCATTCAGGGATTCTATCTGTTTGCTTTGTTCCTCTAATTTTTTAGCTGTGTTTTCACTAGACACGTTCACTATTTCTTTCACTATTTTTATCAATTCTTCTTTTACCTAGGCAAGTATTTCTGATTTGAATTTCTCCATAGCTTTCCCTATTTGCATATTTATTTCATTTGATATCATTTCAGACATTTCAGGTGTATGGCTTCTTTTTTCTTCTATGTACATGGCTTCTAAGCTTTCTTCGGGAGGTCTAGAGCTTTGAGCCTGCCTTTTGGTCTTTCCTTTTGTCATTTTTCTATATTTCCTTGCTTTGAGCGGTGTTCCAATGCTTTCTCTGCATGTGTGGTGAATTACCTCTTGCACCCTCAGTTCCTGGAGGGGCAGTGGCTCCCCCACAGGTTCTTGGGTTCCTCACAGGGTCCTAACTCCCCTCTGTGGGCTCCTGGCTTCCTAAGTTGTAAGGTGAATGCTGGGTGTGGTCAACCCGGAGCCTGTGGAATCTCAGGCAGGCCAGGCCACCGTACTTTGTCCCAGGCAGGTCTCCAGGAGGTTCCCTGCAAGTGAAGGGTGGGCCTACAGGTCCCAAAGAGTCAGGCCAAAATGCTGGTTTCTGACCGAGATGCCAGTCTCCGCAGACTTTCAATCCAAACAGCCCGGGCCACTCTGCGGGTCCGGGAGGTTCTGGTCCCAAAGAGTCGGGCCGCGATGCTGATCTCTGGGAGATTTCCTGCAGGTGAAGGGCGGGGCTACGGGCCCAAACAGACCTGGCCCAGATGCCGGTCTCTGGGAAGTTCCCTGCGGAAGAAGGGCAGGCCTTCCAGTCCCAAACAGTCGGGCAGAGATGCTGGTCTCCACAGACTTTCAATCCAAATAGCCCGGGCCACTCTACGGGTCTGGGAGGTTCTCTACTTTACATGTTTTAACTTTGTAAATTGAACAACTATTTCCAAGAAGGCAGTATGTAATTTGTCAAGCAATAATTTCTTGGGTTTTTTTGTTGTTGTTCTTTTCCTTTTTTCCTTGGAATACTGTATTATTGCTACCCTTTATTCTGTTTTGTTTTGTTCTGTTTTTTTCTCTTTAAATAAAATTATTTAAAAAAAAAAGAAAGTCAAACAGTGAAATTTGCTCAAATGATAGCAACAGAAGTGAACAAAAGAGTAGAAAACATGATAGCAAAAACCATCTCTTAGGTATGAGGCAATGATTCTGAAAATGAAAGATATTAGAGTACATACAAGTTAAAACATAGAAGCATGTAGGAAACTGTTGAAAATCATAAATCGCCAACACAGGAAATATATGGAATCTTTGAAATAGGTCCAATCAGAAATGCAAGATATTTAAACCTCTGTTGAAAAAAATATACAACATGTTCATGGAAGGTGAGGAAATATCACACTTTAAAGACAGAATTGTGGCTGGTGATCATGAAAAGAAAGCTATCTCAAAAATAGCAGGAGACCATGATAAATCAATCCAGCAGTTGCAAGATGAAGCAACAAAGAAAAACACAAGATAGACTGGGATGAATAAGAAAGGTGGAAACAGGGCAATGCCAAGAAAGAAAGAAAGAAAAAAAGAAAGAAAGAGCTTTCAAAGAAATAATGCAGAAAACTTCCCAAGCATGGAAAAAGTTTGACATACAAATAAATGAACCATATAGAATTCCAAAGAGCCACAACCAAAATAAATCTATATGAAGGCAGATAATAATGAAGATTCCATAAATTCAGCATAAAAACAAAATATTATCATAAAAGGAAACCAGGCAGAATCACAGCAGACTCCCAACACAAGCCCTCAAACCAATGACAGCTTGTAGTATTCCAAGTCCTAAAAGAAAACACATTTCAATCTAGATGGATGTACTCTGCAAAACTATGTTTCAAAATTGATGGAGAAGTAAGATACTTCCAAGACAAAGAACACCTCAGGAAATTCAGGATGACCAAGCCAGATCTTCAGAATTCTCTGAAGCATATATTAGAAGAAAAGAATGAAGACCATAACCACAAGAACACCAATAGAAACAATGGGCCAGGCAATAAAAACAATTAAACAGATGGAAAAGACAGGGAACAATCAAAAGCAAATAATATGAGAAACAAATACCCATATAGATATAACCATTAATATAAACAAATGCCCATATATAACTGTTATAACCATTAATATAAAAGGTCTCAATTCAACAGTGAGAACAAACAGACTGGCACAATGGATCAAGAAGCAAGATTCAACATTATGCTGCATTCAAGAAACACATTTCACTCAAAAAAAAATATATAAACTGAAAGTCAAAGTATAGAAAAATGATACTTCATGTGATAGGATCCTAGAAAACAGTCAGAGGTAGCTACTCTATTCACAGACACTGTGAACTTCAAGCCAAGATCAACCAAAAGGTATGAAGAATGTCACTACATACTTGTTCATGTTTTTGCTCCAAGAAGAAGAGAAAACAATTCAGGCACCAAATATACAGGCATCAAAACCTGGTCCACACAACTACATTAAACAAATACTAATGGACATAAAAAATCAAATAAACACTAACATGACTGTTATAGGGGATCTTAAGGCCTCATTCTCACAATTAGATAGATTAATCAGAGAAAAAAGGCAACATAGAAATAACAGAAGGAAAACAAACCTGTGAATAAATGAATTTAGTACATATCTACAGTGTTCCACCCAACAACATCAGAACACACATTCTTCTTAGCTGCACATGGGACATACTCCAAAATGGAACACATAGTAGTTCGTAGAACATCATTAAGTAAATGCAAAGGAATAGGAATTATTCCATGCATGTTATCTGGCAATAGTGCAAACAAATTAACAATGGAAATTACATAAACATATGGAAATTAAGCAATGCCCTTCTTAAATATTGTTTTCAATGTTTTGCTTTATTTTGATTAATTGTTTTGCTCTATTCAATATTGTTGTGATAGGTTTTATAATGTTCTGTTTTTGGTTTGATTTTGCTATACCTGATTGAATGGACAACTACTGTGAAGATAATAAGATATACTATAGTACCTATTACTGTTATCCTGGTATCCTGCTCTGAAGTTCTGTACCAATTTCATGGCATTGTCTCGATTGGCTTTGTTCTGTCTTGTTTTGTTGTGTTTTACTACCTTCAAAATAAAAAAAAACAATAAAACAATGCCCTTGTAAGCAACCAATAGGTCACAGAGGAAGTAAAAGAAGACACTGAAATTAAATGAAGATGCTGATACAACATAACAGAAGTTATGGCACGTGACCAAAGCAGTCATGAGAAAAATGTCTAGTGGTCATTCCTCATCTCAGGTAAACAGGATGAGCTCAAATGAATAGCAAACTTTTACAAAAGAAGGAACTAATCAAACTCAAAGGGAGGAAATAATAAAGATCACAACAGAAATTAATGTAACTGAAATTAATAAAACAATACAAAGAATCAATGAATGTAAGAGTTGGATGTTTGAAAGAATAAAATTAATAAACATCTAGTTGACCTTATCAACTAAAGGAAAAACAGCAAGTCAGGCAATTAGGAATGAAAAGGGTAAAATCATATTTTCAGTGCAAATCCAGAAGATCCTAATACCTACATGAAGGATTTGTGCTCTAATGAGATGGAAAATACAGAACAAATGGACAGATTCCATGGACATACACAAATAAAAACTGAATAAAAAAGATGTAAGTATTCTAAATAATCTGATATCAGTCAATACAATTGAAAATGTCATCAAAAATCTACCAATGAAGACAAGCCCAGATTCACTGTTGAATCCTACAAGAAATTTCAAAAAGAATGTATGCAAAACTTCTTTCATGAAACTGACAGGGAATCAGTACTGCCAAAATCATTCTTGTAAGCAAGCATTACTGTTATATTGAAACCAGAGAAGAACTAAATGAGAAAAGAAAGCTACAGAACAATCTCCCATAGATTGAAAAATCCTTAATCATATACTGGCATATAGAGTGCAACAAATCATCAAGAAGATTATAAATCATGACCACATAGAATTCATCTCAGGGATGCAGAGATGGTTCAACATATGCAAATGAATAAATGGAATACACCACACTAACTGAACCAAAGGGAAAAATATCACATGATCATCTCAATAGAGATGCCGAAAAGTCATTTCACAAACTACAACACCCATGCATAATAAAATCCCTACAGAAAATTAGAATAGATGATCTTTACCTCAATCTGATAAAAGCCATCTATGACAAATGAACAGTTAATATCATACCAAATGCTCAAAAACATGAAAGCTTTCATTGAAAGTCAGAAAAAAGACAACCCTGGCCACTATTACCACTCTTATTCAGTATAGTTCTGGAACTGTTAACCAGAGTCATTACACAAGAGTACAAAAGACAAGGAATAAAGATAGAAAACAAAGAAGTTAAAGGATCATTAATTACGGATGACATGGTACTCTACTTAGAAGACCACAAAAACTCCACTAAAAGACTTCAAGGTTCATAAACAAATTTAGTAGCATAGTTGGATATAAAGTCTACATTCAAAAAATAAACAGCGCTTTTCTACTTAAGCAACAAACTCATGAAGAGAGAAATTATGGGAAACGACACCATTCACAATAACACTCGAATAATGAAACACTTAGGAGTCAACCTAACAATGTAAAACATCTATACATTGAAAACTACACTACCCAGATAAAGAAGTTCTAAGAGGATATCACAATATGGAAAGATACCCCTTGCTGCTCAATAGGAAGAGCCAACATATTGAAAATTGCCATTGTCTAAAAATTGTTATACAGACCTAATGCAGTCTCAATCAAGGTATCCCATGAGCACATTAGCAAATCTCACAGAACTAGAGAACATGTTCTAAAAGTTCATTTGGAACCAGGTAAGACCTAGAATAGGAGAAACAATTAAGGACAACAAAGCCAAGTTAGAAAGCATCATAATCCGTCACTTGAAATTATACTACAAAGCTAATGTGACAAAGTCAACATGACACTGAACTCCCCCCAAAAAACCCTGAGGATCAGTGGCACAGAAAGAAAGGTACAGATACAATTCCAATGACATTCATCCACCTTGTCTTTGAGAAAATGCAGTGAACCAATCCAAAAATGTGCATCTGAGGTAACATGTAATTTTCAGATGAAAAAATACAATTGACAAAGATTTGAAAAAATGTTGAACATCACAGTCCATTTGAGAGATGCAAAGTAAAACACAACTGAGACTGTCTCTCTGCAGAAAGAATGGCTTTTATCAAGAAATCTACATGTAATGAATGCTGGCGGGACTAGGGGGAAAAAGAAACCTGTTAGTGGTGCAACCATTGTGAGACTCAGCATAGAGATTCCACAAAAAACTAGAGTTAGAGTTCTCATTTACCCCAGCTATTCCCTTTCTGGATATCTTCCCAGAAGAATTAAAAGCATCATACCACAGCAAGGTAAGTATACCCATATTTATAGCAGCACAATTTGTATTGGCTAAATCTTGGAAACCTAAATGCCGGTCAACCAAGGAGTGAATAAAAAGATGTGGCCTTTATATACAATGGAGTACTATTCAATCAGAAAGCATAGACTCTGAAAAGAAAATAGATGCAACTTGATCCTATACACATAAGTGAAATAAATCAGATTCACATATGTGAGAAGCTGAAAGAGAAAACAAGATCCTAAATGTACAAGAGATAATGTGAAATGGGAAGAAACTGTTCAGAAGTAAAATCTAGGATGGCAGAAATGAGAAAAGGAGGAAGGAAAAAGGAACAAAGATAGATAGATAGATAGATAGATAGATAGATTTGCAAAATAGTTAAGACACTTATACTTGTCTCTTAGTCCATTGAAAAGAAAGATTTGTACTAATTTTGTTTGGACAGTATTTCATGCCTTTATATCCTGCTGTGACTAACTATTCTGAATATACCAATATGCATTAACTATTGTTATTCTATTATTATAGTTTAGAAATTCTTCTATTATTTTTCTATTATTATTGTTATTCTATTATTACAGTTAGAAATTCTTCTATTAAATTAAAACTAGGAATAGGTGCAAAGTAATAAAAAGAAAAAACCAACCAGGTCCTTTTGTGAGTTGTGAATGCAGTTTTCACACAGGGGCTCTCTTGAATCCTGATGGTATTTTTGTTGTAAATTTGATGGTAAAGCACAGGAGGTCCCCTTGATGCCCTCTTTCCTTACATAGCAGCATCTTTTTTGGGTGCAGCAAGAGAGACCTGAGAAAGGGAGAGAGAATGAAAGGACAGTCTGGTCAGGTCCTGTTGATAGTGGCTAGAGGTTCTGCTCAGTGCTGACAGAGACCAGAGACTGCCTAGGATCTGGGGGGAGTGCTGAAGCCTCGAGGGGCAGGTGACATCCACAGGGGAGAGGAAACCCTCCCGATCTGCAGTCTGGCCTCTGGTACGGGACCTTTGGTCCTGGGTTGCGCCACACATAGCCAGTGCCACCAGTCCCTGTCTGATCCTCCTGTGTGCAGCACAGCGAGGGCTTTCCACGGCTCTGGGGAGGGGTGCTCCCAGCCTCAATGTTGCACATTCAGAAAGAGACTGCTGCAGGCAGGAGAGGGCGCTTCCCAGAGAAACAGCCTCTCGTGACTCCACACCCCAGGGTTAGGAGGATGAGTGCAAGGGCAGTGTAAAGACTGTTGAACCATCAGACACTGTCCTCCTCCAGTCCTGCATTTACTGAAGAGGTGTCAGTGACACAGGACAGGGGCAGGAAGGGCAGTGTTAGGTAACAGCACAGGCCTCCTGGACAGCCCTGATGCTGGAGCCCAGGTCCCAGGTGCTTTCCATAAACACACTGTGGAAGGAGCAGAGCTCCAATCTGGAGGTCTCATCAGGACCATGGCTACTGGGGGGCTTGGAGAGATGGAAAAGAGGATCCCCAAGGCTTCAGAGAAATGTTACTCCAAAGTGGTTCAAGGACAAATGGACAAAGGTGTCATTCAGAGTGGAATGATACAGCGGTGGGCAGTGGGGTGAGCCACAGCCCAGGGTCCTTTCTTCAGACCCTGTACTATCTGCACATTGTCACACCGCCAAGCCCACCCATCCAAGTGCTCACATCTAGACCGCCACATCGCAGAAGATAAGCACATGCCAGTGAATGTCGCTGTCCTCACCCTCTGTGTTGTCCTTGTTCACTGTGCTCATTGGAAAGTGTCCTTTAGACCTTTAGGCAAAGGTACAAAAAAAAAAAAACAAAGTTCACACAGCAGTTCCTGAGTGGCTGTTTTCATATTTCATTGCAGTTTCTACAAAGAATTGAGGCCAAAGACTTTGGGGATTTGCTTAATACAAACAATTGACTCAAAGTAGCTGGTGGTAGCATCACAAACCTATAAACTGAGCACTTGAGAGCCTAAGGCATGAGGATCACGAGAGCTACAGGTCAGCCTGAACTATAGACTGGACTATCTTAAAAAATAAAAATGAGAAAAGGATGATTTAATTGTAAATCATGCTGATGATTTAAGATGTGCAGCTGATTAAATCACAAAGTAGTGAAATAAATACAGTGCACTGTAAATTTCAGTGATACTTTCACTTGTGTGTTTAAACCACTCATCTTGTGAATGTCACCCAGGGGCTGTGCCATGGGAATTAAAGAGTCCATGGGGTTTACAGAGTCCATGGAGGTTACACAGCCTAGGGGTGACCTGCTCTGCATCTTGAAATCTCTGACCCATGGCTCCTTTCATGTTGGCCCTCTGGAGTCTCCTTTTCTTCCTACAGAGTCAGGCAAACCCTCCATGGCCAGTCCCACTGCTCTAAGGTGCCCCTGTCCTGGGGGCTTCTTCATCTCACGGGTATTGAAAATGGCAGCCTGCAGTCACGGGTCCCACATTAGGTCACCGAGATGCTCACTTCTGTCTCAGAGCATGACACAGGCGAGCTGCACTGCAGACTCTCAGCTGCTCATGGAGGTGGGGAAGGGGACACACAGGGTGACTCAGTGTCTAAGCAGCTTGTGACCCATGTAACTGTAATGGCTCCCCAAGGCATCTCCATCTGGACTGATGTGCCTTTGCAGTGCCACACAGTGCACTCCCACTGACAGCAGCTTCACTGAGTCTTCTGGTCCCTGACACAGACTCTGGAAACCAAGCTGTCTATCACAGGCCTGCACTTCTGGGGATGGAGACAAACCTGACTCTAGGCCAGGATTGGGCTCCCACCTGCAGCCATGTGTGCCTTTCCTGTTTCTAACAGGGGCTCTTTCACATCAAACTCACCCTTTATGGGTCCCAGCTTAGAGGTAGGGGAGCCTGAGCCTGGTCCACAAAACAGGCCAGGAGGAGGAACTGTGGTTGCATGGTTCATGAGGCCGCACTCCTGGGAGGAAGAGGTGGTGGAGCTGGGTAAGTAGGGAAGACAAGGCAGCAAAGGCAAGAAGTGTGTGATTCCGGGGAAAGTAGCCAGGCTCTGAGCCTTGAGAGAGGCTGTCTGTGTTAGGAGGATGAAAAGCAGGGTAGGATTGCTCTGTGGCAGGGACTGGGACACTAGGACAGGAGTTGGAAGAGCAGAACTGAGACTGCAAACAGGACATGGAAAACGAAGCCCTGGCAGGGGGCAGCCCATGCATGACAGAGGAGCCACCACAAAGGGTTCCTGCAGCTGTGGCACAGCACAGGACAAGACAGGAACCGCAGGTGTTAAGAATGGTCCTGGGGGACTGTGATCCAGTATAAGTGCACCCAGCAGCCACAGATGTCACTACCTCTGCACCATAAGCCTGACAGCCAGTGAATCTACATCCCATGTTCCCCTGATGGAACCTAGGAGCACTGCCTGCCTCGGGAGTGGCAGGCTTAGGGAGACTGAGGAACTGAGTCCCACAGGTGGCATCTTCTGACTCTGGGAGAGCATTGCACTGTATCTCAGGAAGGTTCCTCAATCCAATCAACACCTCCAACTTCAGCTCTGAAACGCAAGGAGAGCCATCAGGACCCACAGTTACCCAGAGCCTTACTGTGCCACATGCTTCCCCCCAAGAGACTCATCAAATAAAGAAAGTAGCCTTGGTCAAGTGAACCTAAGGAGAGATGATGACTAGCGAGACTCACAGTGGTCTTTTTTGCTGATGTTTCCTACATGAGCAGTAATTACTGGACTGCAGGGAGGCAAAGCATGCCCAACTGAAGATCAGGCAAGAAAAGGAAAACTGTAACAACCCACACCTAACAGGTACATAAGGATCAGGAAATCCTGGTGGGTGTGCAATGTAATTTGGTAAGGAAAAGGGGAGAAAAATCAATAAAAAATGAAGTGCAGGAAGAACCTTGGGAGAGGAGAATGAGGTCGCCCCATCATATAAAGATGCACAGCAGGGATCAGGAAGCCACCCGGTCTCCACATGGTATGCATGAAGGCTGTCAGAGAGGGCTGGGCCCCAGATGCACAGTGGCCCAGAAAACCTGAGGTACTCAGAGGGCAGAGGTGCTGTGATCATGTTGTGTCCAACCACCAGAACTCTTCAGGTATTTGATTTGATATTCAAAACTTAAATTATGCTGTTTTTTAGGAATCAGTTACTGCAGACATTATGGGAATTACAGGTAGCATAAACTATCAGTGTGGGTCAGTTGTGGCAAAGCATCAGGACACAGGTAAGATGCGCTGGATGTAGCTTGCATTTCACATCCTCAGATACAGAAACTGAGATGTGACTATCTATGAAAATGCACTACTGGGCAGGGAGACTCCATGACTTGCAGGGCAGGGCCTGAGGCTCTCTGAACCCCAGGCATCTGAGTGTTCACATGATGCCAGTAGAGAATCTCAGCTCCAGTCTGACCCTGAGAGAGCACAGAGGGTCGTGTCACCTCCCCTCACAATACCCTGGCAAGGCACACACAGGAGGGAGCCTCTGACACCTCCTCCCTACCTGGCAAGAGCAGCCACTGCTTCCCAGCATCAGTGTGGGGTGCAAATCTCCATGGGGCAGAGGAGAGGATCAGGGTGGCTTTGCCAACTCTGTAACCCAGCTGTGTTCCCACACAGTGGTTCCCCAGAATACGTGAGTCCCCAGGCTCCTGGGACACAAGGTGGCAATGTGGTCTACTGTGAAGCCCTTTGGTAAGGCTGCCAGGAGGGGAATTGAAAGAAGAGGCCTCAGTACAAATCATCACACTTTTCCCTTTGCTGAGCATTTCTGATGGCCCTGCCTGTGGGGTATACTGCAGAGTGACCCAGGCACAGAGGGAGACACTGTGTACCTCAAGAGATGTCACCTGCTGCATTCCTGAATGGCCAAAAAGAGGAATCACACACCCAAGCATGAGTGATTTGCTGTGACAGAGGAGGCCAAATCTAGCATCCCCTCCTCACAACCATACTCTCTCTCCTAGAGAAGACTGCACAGAGTATGTGGCCCAGGACAGGGAGAAAGTGGCTCTCCCTGCACAGGAACCAAAGGACATGGAAGACAGGGCCTCATGGCTCAGCCCTGGGAAAAGGGAGGCAATGACTGTGAAACAGGCTGCAGGTCATGGGCAATTTCCTGGGACCTGCAGCCTGGAACAATTTCCTTGGAACCTGGTGACCTCTCTGTTGTCTCAGGTGTCCACCCTCCCCATGCATCCATGCAGTGCACTGCATATGGGGGTGACAACAGCTGACAGCAAGGTAGAGGAGGTGCCCATCCCTTAAATAGCTGCTAAGGAATCTGGATTCATAGATCTCTGTGGTGACATCGAATGTGACCCTCATGTTTCCTGCCCCTCCCATGGGGATTCCTGTCACTGTCCTGCCTGCCACTCTTACTTCCCCATGGATAGGAGTGACTATCCTTGGACAGAGGGCTAAGGAAAGGCTGCCAGGAGCTTTAGGCCAGTGCTGCAGTGTTCAGGGCATGGACGAGGCCAGCTGGGCCTGCTGCACTGGGCCCCTCTGCTCTCCTGTACATCTTCATCCCACTGAGGTCTTTTCATGTTTCCTTACAATCTTCTCCAGGCATCTGTCCTGCCTCTTCCTCCTATATGGGTCCTCACTCTGTGGATTTCCTGTCCCTCTGCACAGCCTTCTCTCTCCACCTGCAGCCACCATACCATCAAAGACCTCAGCAGGTTGTTTTACTTCCTTCAGGAACCTTTTTCCATTTTCTGCATGGGACAGACTCAGTGTGCTGTCAGCCTGATCTCCACAGTCACCAAATTGCTTTCGTGCCTCAGCTTCCTGAGCAGCTTAGCCTCACCATGCTTATCATCCAAACTCCTGTTCTCACCACGGCCCCTCTGTCGTGGTTGACAAGTTTCTCTATGCTGCCCACAAAATGATTGTAATCCCTCACCTTGCTTCAGTCACCCTAATTCCTGGACTCATGTGTTCATAAAAAGCACTTCCCAGTGCTTCCTAGACACTGACTGCCCCTGCATGTGCCCAGCCAAGTATCAGGTGGCAACACCATCCAGGTCATTGGGTCCCAAGGACATGAGGCCTAGTATGTCCCCCATGCTTACTAAAGGCACAGTTTATTAATCAGCCATCTAAATGTTCTGGATGCACAGCAAGATTATGACATGGCAGCCACTGCACTGAAGGGTCAGAGGTCTTCAATCAGCAAACCTCAATATTTAAGGCACTGCCAGCAGGAGAAATAGGACGCGTGTTGCAGGGCTTGAATAGGGTGAAAAATGCAAGGATCTCTAAGGACCATGCACATCCTGAAGTTTCTCCTCCAATGTCCTGTGAGACCAGCTCACTCACAACCTGGCCCTCTGCAACATCCAGCTCTGGGCTCAGGTAAGCACCAGCTCACGGCCTACCCTGGACATCCCATGCCCTTGAGCAACAGGCCTTAGTTATTTAGACCAAGGAAAGCAGGAAAGAAGTCTGTTCCCTCTCCCTGAATTCCTTAAAAGAACTGAAGTTGGATAACTCCCTGTGTGGATGCCTCACTGATGTGAACTCTGTCTCTTTTTTCAAGAGTGCCCAAGGCTCTGGACACCATGTCCTATAATATGCACCAGAACAGGGCACCCATGGAGCAAGTCCGTGGAGTCCAGTGCTCCCTCCTGGACCTCACCCTTGAAAGGATGAAGATTCACACTGATGGGACTTTGCAAGCAGAGCTGTGCAATCAGCCTCTGCTAGTGTGACCCCTCTTCTCACCACTTCTGGAGAGGGCTGCATAGCCAGGTCTCACTGTCCAGGTTCTCTCAGATGCAACAATCATCCCTGTGATTCCTTTTCACACCTTCAGAGCTGACACTGATGAGATGGCTCAGAGCCCCTCAGATCCAGGTTTGGGATGACTGCACAGGAAAGGGGCACCCACAGGCTGCAGCCAGAACACAGCACACACCACAGCCTCCCTGTGGGCTGCAGAGAACAGTGTGGGGTGACAGGTGACACCTACACAAACAAGGTCCATGTGTGGGGGTGGTTATCACAGCATCCTGGGAGGGTGACTTGGCTGAGTTCACAGATCTCAGTCAGCTGGGCCTGGACACTCCTCCCTCCTGTCACCCAGCTGCACTGCAGAGTCAGCGCCTCCACATCTTCCCAGGGTTTTCACCTACCTCCACCTCCTTTCACTAAACAAAACATGAATAACACTGTCTCACACAGTCCCGTGCCAGAGACACTCAAGCCCTCAATCTTGCCCCTCTCATTTCATTTCCACAATTTCTGTTCTGTTATCTGTTGAGAATGTGACTGTCCATACCATCTAACAGCCACATTCTACTACATCAAGTTCTTAAACCACATCTGGGAGTCACGGCATCCCACTGAATGCAATCATGGAGAGTCCCTGTTTAAAAACTACATGGACCACACACCAGGCTTTGTGCGTATTTAGGAGGTGAGGAGACAGAAATGCAGGGAGGGCTGGGTGTGGTGTCACAGGCCTGTAATCCCATAACTAGGGAGGCTCAGGCCAAAGGACAGATAGCACTTGGACAGACAGGAGCACAGTGATACCCTGTCTCAAAAAATGCCAAGGAAAACAAAACACTCTAGGACAATCTACGATGCCCTGCACCACAGTAAGTCAGCACACTGAGCCCAGGCTGTGAGGAGTCTGACCCGCCTGTCCTCCTGTGCCTCTGTCCTGTGAGGACGCTGGGTGATGCTGCTGCTCCCCAGGACCCCCGCTCCAGCAGGCAGGAAAGTGAGAGGGGGCTTGATGAGCACACTGGCTGGGGACACCTGGGCATTCATGTAACCTTGCTGAGCCCCACTGCGCTCAGCTCTCACATGGAGACCCAATCCTGCCTGAGAGGGGTTCTGGAGGAAGTCATGACTGAGAGCAGAAACAGAGCTCATGTCAGCACAAAGCACATGGCAGGACATATATAGCTCACTTCTGCTTTGCCAATGACTAGGACCCCAGACGGCCCTCGGCCCTCTTTTACAGCAGAACAGGGACAGCAAACAGGATGTTTGCACTGTGAAGAGGCGCTGGCTGCCCCATGGGGCAATGGAGTCATGTGTGTCACACCTGCTTTCACTACAGCTTTGAGATTCACAGAAGGACATCACAGCTTGTCATTCCCTAATAGTTTATATGATGAGTAAATACACATAAAGCTTCAGTTTCTCTGTGATCAAAACCTCAAAAGACCTTGGGTGACAGGAACAGAAACCTGTGATTTTATCTCCACATAAGCCAGCATGAGGCCTGGCCATGGGCTCCTGCTCAGTAAAACAGGGAATTGAGGTGACAGCGCACAAGAGTTCTGTTCTCTACCTGTCAGTTAGGTCAGGCTGACAGGAAGCACACCTCTGAGGTGAGACACATGATGGAAACCAAAGCCTGACAGGTAGGACACCCCTGATGCTGGGAAGAGGATGGAATCTCGGCAGTGGCAGGGGAACAGATGCTGGAGAGCTGCCTGGAGGAAGGCAGCACAGAGGGAACAGCTGCAGGGGGCTGGGAGCCTCAGCTTCACAAATCACCTCCAAAGAACTGGGGAGGCTGCCAGCCATGCAGATGTGCAGAGAAGAGGGGAGAAGTGGTCAGGACAGGCCATACAAGGCACGCTGATGAGGGTACTGCTAGGATCCCTGCAGGAAGAGGTCTGAGCCCATGGAACACAGGTGTCAGTGGGCCTTGCAAGGCTGCACTTTCCTCTCCTCACTCTGGCCCATGCGCAGATCCAAAGTCTGCACTGTGCGATCCAGACTGACCTAGTCTGCCAGGCACAAGGAACTCAACAAGCTCCAGAGCCCCCAGACCTCTGCCCCTGCTCTGCAACCAAAGAGCACTCCTGCTCAGGTCTTAGCTGCCTCTCTCAGCTGAGACCCTGAGAATTGAGAACCCTGGACCCTTGAGCTGCACTTCTAGTGGGATGACGGGGGACTTACTGGTGTCATCAGGCACAGGGTTCACTTCAGGATCAATCGCAGGGATGTCAGTGCTCAGAGGATGTTCTTGTGGTGAAGGTGGAAAGGGCTGCCCAGAACCCAGGATGGACAGCTCCTCCATTGACTCTGACAAGTCATTCATTTTTCCTTCAAATACATCAACACTGAAACAGGATTGAGTGGGGATAGGGTGCAAGAAAAGAAAAAAAATTGAGGTGGAGAAGAATGCATAGCTTCCTATCGAAGCCCCCATCAAAGTTTCAGGGTGAATTCCAACACCTTAGGCCTTCCAGACAGAGAACGAAGGAAACTGTTCTCTGACTTGGGCATGGCCTGACTGCCATGTGAATGAGAGTGAGAACCAGAGACAGAGATAGAGAAGCAGGCAGACAATAGAAGGGCCCGGGGAAGAGAGAGCAGCCCTGCTCAGGGCACTGTCCACATAACCAGCTGATGAGGAGAGAGCAGCTTCCCTCTGAGGTACAGTCAGGACAGGGAGCTCACCGTGACAGCCACAGCAGGGGCCACCCTAGTGCAGGAACAATGGAGAATTTCCCAGGTTCTGGGGATGCCAGGCTCTGCAGTGACTGCAGGAAAACTTGGGCCCTCTCAGCCTGCTCTCAACAATACTAAGACATGACACAGCTCACTGTGGCTGCTCCATCTACTTTCATTTCTGCCCGTAAACTCGGGCCCACAGTTCAGAAAGACAAGGTGCATGGAACAGTGACTAATCTTTCAGAGGATAAGAGGTTTCTTTTAGGGCATCATGGTCCCAAGACTGCTTAGTTCTCCTGGGCAGACACCCTCTCTAAACACCCTAGAGGAAACAGAGTACCTTGCTAAAAGGCCGCAGTGTCTATGCCTGGGTGAATGATGCCACCACTGCTGGTGGGCAATTCTAACTCTTGAGAGTCACATGCATGGATACTGCTGACCCCAGGTCTTGACTTCTACTCAGCCCCTCTCCTGTCACACTTGCTTACAGCCCTTTACCGAGCATTGTTACCTGGGTCCCAGTGACTGAGTCTCCTCCTCTTCATCTCCATCAGAGTGCTCTGAAAACAAAATCAGAAAGATCCAGAAGGTCACTACGTGGTGCCACTGCACCCAAGACACTTGTTGCTATCTCAGCATGTGGACACCAATGGGCATGCAGGATTTTCACATGGACATGGGGTCAGTACTGAATGGCCTCTGTGTTGCCTCCAATACACAGTCTGCAATGACACACTGCTCTCAGGTCACAATGTCCCAATTTGGGGATGATGATCCTGGCCTACTCTGAGCTGTACTGGGCCAAGTTCACTTAGATCTTGGTCTGCAGAGCCCTGGATCCTCTTGATTCCTGTCATACACCTGGACCACAGGATCAGCAGATTCCCATCTCCCCATGGCCCCCATCCCCTCTGCTTCCTTTCACCAAGGATAGGATAAATAAGCCTGTCCCACAGTGTCCACAACCTGTCCCCTTCCCAGCACCCTCCATCTTTGTTCTATCATTTATGCATGAGTGTTGTAGCCCTGTTACCCAAAATCCTATGACCACGTTCTATGACACCTAATTCCTAGCAAAACCCTGGCAGTGACAAGAGTCCTCCAAAAGGACACTCACAGTGAGTCCCTACCCAAATGCTATAACTACCGTGTAACACTCATCGAGAGCCTCACGAGATGTAAACAGAAATCAAGGCAGGATCAGCCTGCGGTCACCTCACCTGGGCCGAGCTGGATAGTGAGGTCCTTGGCCAGCCTGCGCCACTCTGAGTGCTTTTCCTGATGGCTTTGTCCTGGGTGCTTCACGGGGCCATCCTGAGGCAGGAGGTCTCTGACATTGTTTCTTAGATACAAGAGGATGGAACTCCATTTTGAAAACAGCTCCACATTCTTCAAGCATGTGAAATTTTCAGTGATAAACCTGAAATGCACAGGGAAGAAAGGAGGACAAAACATATCATCAGAGCTCACCTCTCTTTTTTTTTTTTATTTAAAAGAGAATAAAACAAAAGGGGGCAGTACAGAGAAGATCAGAACAGGACAACATAGGCAACACAGTACTTTACATTAAGTCAACTGGACATCAACAGTAGCTAACACCATATCTCTTACTCTGTTATAGTTGAGCATAGTTTCAAATACAATAATATCAAACATAACACAATAGTATAAAGCCATGCATAGAGTGAAAGAATTATAGGGCTTTCTGAACCGAATAACAGAAAATGATCAATGGGTACTATAATATCTCATTTTTGATAAAAAAGAAAAAAAATTTGTTTGAACTATCACACATATTCAAATTCCAATAAGACA
>PVJX010036333.1:0-17654 GCA_004027295.1 Dolichotis patagonum
TGAAACGAATAACAGAAAATGATCAATGGGTACTATAATATCTCATTTTTGATAAAAAAGAAAAAAATTTGTTTGAACTATCACACATATTCAAATTCCAATAAGACACAATGTGATAGATAGAACCAATGGTAGTAGAACAAAAAAAGCATGGTAGGACTTCTAAGAAGGATAATATTAAATCAGTAATAGCTGTCATAATGTTTTGTTTTCTTCAGAACAGCTATTCATATCATCAAGTATGATATAGTCAAACAAAAAAAGATAACACCATTCCAATTGATGATTTAAAACTTTGAAAGACTTCGAAGCTATGAGATGGGGACTCATGCTTTAACATTATGACAGCTATTGCTGATTTAATATCATCCTTCTTAGAAGTCCTACTATGCTTATATTCTTTTTTTTTTGTTTTTGTTTTTTGGGGTTTTTTTTGTTTTGTTTTGTTTTGTTTTGTTTTGGTGCCGGGGATCGAACTCATGACCTCGTGCTTGGCAAGCAGGGACTTACACCACTGAGCTAAACCCCCGGCCCCTGGTTTACAGTTTTATAGCATAAAGCATCAAACATTTTGCAAATGAAATGTTCCTGTTTCCAGATTTTTAAAATCTGGTGACTGAGTCATTTAAGTTTTGTAAAAGTATTTCAAGACAAATATTCAACCCCCACCTCCCACAAAAAGAAAAACAAACCATGACAACCTTGCATGTCTACACACACTAGTACTAGTAAAAAAAATCTCAGTAACTACCCATATCCTGGTTATATAATGCAAACTACACAAAAGGTTTTTCTAGATCAAAATCTTTCAGAACAGTGGAATACAAATTTTAATTTTTAATTGCACCAAAATCTCTATCAATGGATTGCAAAACTGCTATGTAAAGCAGTTAAACATCTAAAGTCCAAACTGCTTTATTGGGGAAACGGGATGGACCTTCTGCTGATAACAGTAAATGTATATAACCCTTCCTTTCCAAAAATAAATATTGCCCAAAAAGCTATTTGCAATGTTATCAAGTGAGTTATTGGATTGTTAGGTCATGACAGAGAAATCCATTTTCATCATTCAGAACATACTATACTCTCTCCAACATTAAAGTCAGGAAAATATTTGTTAACAAATGAAAACTTTTTCACTAAATTATGCTTATGGTTCATTTATGAAATAAGTGATTCATTTTGATTGCAAAGTCAATAATATTTAATTTTTAATATATCAACATGGAGTTTTCCTCATTTTACATGATGTTGATAGTCTGTTTTAATTAAAAATTTACTTTTATTAATTATATGGTTAATAATTTACCATACTATATGTATTGATCCTACTGTTATCATAATTTAACTTTTGTTTTATAATATCTTCATGAATATTTTATAGAAGTACATACTGATATATAAATATTGTAATAAATGTATACATAATATGAATTAAGCCTCTAATGGCCAGGCTTTTTTATTTATTCCAACAGTTCTTAGTGAAAATGTGCTATTAGTAACACTACTTTACTCTTCTCTAATTAGCACTCAATAGGTACTACACACTGAATTTTTTCCTAGCTTGCTCTGAAAAAAAAAAAAGTTTTTAAAATCCATTCTCAGCTCATCTTCAAACTCAGCTGATCTCATTCAACTGTGGTTAAAAAAGAAAACATGCCAAATTAAAGTATGGTAATCGGCAATGTTCTCTTCCACGTTAACATTTTTCTGCTTTTCAGTACATTTCACACAAGAACAATTAGGCAAATTTAAACATGACCTTATCATTCACTTATTTCTGAACGCAAAAGTCAAATAAATGCCTACTAATTTTTTTATTTTGCTAGTGAAAATATGTTTTAAAAGTCATTGAAGGAAGCAGGAGATTCCATGGAATGCTTTTGATGCCACCTTGAAAAAATCGTGCTACATCATCTGGTGATTCATTGGGCATATGGAATGACAATGTTGATGCATCCTCTTTTGATAAATGACACATACTGACACAACTACTATGTTTTAATGGTCAGAACTGTGCCAAGACAACTTGAAATACACCTAACTGAAGTTATCTGTGTGTCTTCTGTATTTTTGGAATGATTGGTTCTCTAAATATTCTATTTTGGTTTGTGCTGGGTATTACTTACATGTGTCTTTCAATACAACTCACCAACAAAGCAGTCTTTCTTATCCTCACTATCTCTGTGGGTTGTCATCTGAATATTCTTTGCCCTGTCCAGGTAAGCTGAAAAGACATCATTCTGGTAGCCAGTCATAGATAATTTGAAAATTATTCTTACTGCTTTATTCCTTGAATTCACAAATATGAATGTGATTAATTACAACTATGATTAAAAAATAAGAATTATTCTATGTATCATTGAGATCTAAATCTTCAATGACTCCCACACAAGAGGAAAATTAAATATAACTTATTAAGGGGAAAAATTTATAAATTCAAATATAAGCAATAAGGAAAGAAAGAGCTAATAAAATTAATAAATAATTTTGTAAAATAATGAAAGGGGATATTCACATATCATGTGGAAGAAGGTCATGGAACACTTCAGAATCTCTATTCCAGAATTGATTTTACAGATACATAATCTGAAAGACTGCAACAACTGAAACTTTCAATCACTGTGTATTAGCATTTTAGTATTGCTTTTCAGTTGACAGTATAGTTGGTAGTTGTTATAGCTACTACTAAGTGATACAGGAGAATGAAACTCCTGCCCTACTATGTCCGAGTTCGTGTTCTCTAAAATCGAAGAATGAATCTTAGGAACAACAGAGGTGGAGAGTAGAATATATTTATTGAGAGAAAGCTTCCATCTGGAGAGAGACAGAAGGGGGTCCCGAGCAGGTTGCCCAGGACTCTGTCTTTTCCAGAAACTCTTTCCACTCTTTTTTATAGAGTAAAACCATGGGTTCAAGGTAGGGGGAGACTGGGAACTCACAAGGCAGATGGGCATAAGGTGGGACATTTCTATAGTTAGCCAATAAGATCAGTAGTTCAGGTAAAATTTATTACATTAGGGACAAATGGGAAAGCAAGTTACGTAGCAAGCAGAAGCATTCTTGGAGCTGTGACTCTTTGCTAGGGGGATGGGAACTATTTAGGGTGTCAATCTTCAGGATATGGGTGCATTTGTATGGTCTTTTGTCTTGAGGCCTGGTCCACAGCAGGAGGTGTCAGCTTCCCTGCCGTTACCAGGTGTCTGTACTGGCTCTATTGAGGACCTAGCCCTATCTCACTGCCTATAATATTTGACTAACTCACTTGCCTGCTACACTAGTGAAAGCACTGAAAATCTGGAATTGGAAAACATTCTACATGCTTTTAGCAGGAAAGGAGTCAAATCAATGAGTAACATAAAGTCCTTGGAAGAACTGAGGACATGGATTCAAGACTAAGTCTCAAGATTCAGCTTCTTACAGAAGCAGAATCAGGGAGGTAGGCAATCAGGCTGAAACTTTCTGGAGATATTGCTCTACTCCAAGAATAAAAAAAGCCACTGTCAGGTTAACTTCCTCCTCAAACTCAGGAAGAGATCCCTGGCCTCTGAGACTCTGACACCAGCTGCCTTCTCCAGGCAATTTCATTTTGACATTTATCAGGCTCAGGAAAGAGTTCTGCTGGGGAGAAATTCCACTTCTCCTCGACTATATTTGCTAGAAGAACACATCATAAAGCAACCAGGAGATGGTTTCCAGCTCACTGCTGGATTTGTAGGGATATTAAAGAGCCAGTATAAATAGAAGAGACTCAGTTTGTGTTTTATATGGATTCTTCTTAAATCATAAGCATCATTCATATATATTATTTTCAAAATCCATTTTCAGAAATCAAAATCCTCTGATAATTGATAGTAAAACTAAAATTATGCATGAGTAATATGCAGTAGTCATTCTCACTATAATTGTTCCTTATCTGGATTTGTTTATTCTTATTTCCTTAATTCTTTTGGTACATAATCACTCAAACAATTTTTTAGTCTTATTCACTACATTAATTTGCATCATTCAATACTGCATTGTTTACAGTGTTTGCTTTCTCCCACAAATTGTTACTTTAATAAGCTAATGCAAATCTTATAACAACTTTGAAATAAATAAGGATTGATTGCATGCTAATCTGTAAAAAATAATCTAATTAGAGAAAATTAATTGAATAATCTAATTAGAAGAAAATAAAAATAGAATATGTTCAGGATATGCTCACAATTTTTTAGCTAGTCTTGAGAGGCAATGTAAGTTCTTAAATTATAAAATCCTATATATGTCTAAGGTGATATGTTTAGAAACTTTCTGAATTAGAAAAAAATTATTCCTGACAAGATTTTACTGCAAGCCATAATCTCTATCTATACTTCAACTAATGGAATAGAAAGACAAATTGAAAAGTATTTTTTCCTAAATATTTTCCTTAGGTGCTGTAATGGTTGATACATTGTGTCAACTTGAGAAATTTAGAAGTTTAACTGACTCATCCAGGAGCCAAGGTCTTTACTTTGTAAACATCCTCATTCTGTGCAAGAGGGCCCTAAGATGTGAGTGCTACACTCGCCCTAGGGGGTAGTAGCCTTCTTTCCATATAAGGGAAGACAAGAGACTTGTTTTTCCCTCTTTTGCTCTTGCTTTTGCTGTCTTCTGCCACCTTGAAGTGTTGCCTTTGTGCCATGACACTCTGTTTTGGAACCAGCTGAGTATGGATTAAAACCTCCACAAACTGTGAGCTAAACCTTCCCTTCCTTAATTTTGAATGTGGGAATTTTGACCCAGCAACAAGAGACAGATGAGTAATTCAGAAAAAAAAAAATCTGCCTATATTGGGAGAATGGAATTCAGCTTCTTTTTATCCAAAATCCATTGAAATTTGGTCTCTAAAATAAAATTTAAAAATCTGACTAATGACTGACATGATTACTTCCTAAGAGAGGTATTTTTGTTTTTATTTTTGTTCAATTTGATGTTGTTTGCTGAATAAGATTATGTAGTAAGGCAAATATGACTTCGAAATCTTTACAATTGTTAAACTCTCTTCATGGAACTGGGAAACATTAGTTTAATTCTTATTATATATATATATATATATATATATATATATATATATATATATATATTTTTTTTTTTTTTTGTACTGGGGATCAAACTCACAACCTCATGCTTACCAGGTAGGCACTTAAGCCACTGAGCTAAATCCCCAGCCCAATATAATATATTTAAACATGAATTAGTGACAAAGATTTTGTTGCCTATGTTTTAATTTCTAAGAAAATAAATGATCATGTAATTTTCCCAAGGAATCTAAAAATATTAAATTAATATGCCTATAAAATCTCAGTAACTCTAATTTACATGTAGTCTAGTTACAAAGCTGCAACATATTTTTCATTATCTTGTCTTTTTCCCTCTAACTTCAAACAGTATTCTTGAAATAAACCTAAAAGCTGATGTTAATTATTAAATGAAAGTAATAAGTGTCTGTATATTTTACTACATAAGTTTATCTTAAATACTTTAAAATAATAGAATTAAGAGAGTGTATTTCCTCCAAGGATCATGAATATCTACTCACACATGCAAATAACTCTGGTTCAGATAATGTAATTTTTAAAATCATATCAAGTTTACTACAAATTATGACACCAATAAGATATAATTAGCCAATCATTTATTTCCTTCATGATTATATTAAAAATGAATAACATCATTCTTTAAGTGACCTTTCAGATATCACCTCTGGTTTATAACACACTGTGCTCTGCATTGCGTTATTCATATCCTGACACCAAATTGACTCCAATTTAAGGAGTCAATTATCCTGAAGCAGTCAGCAAATCCTGTACATAAATATAAATTCAAATAACCATAGATGATTTATAGCTTCCTACGTCAAATGTTGAGAAAAGGGCTTGAGAATAGATTGTGAATTAAGCAGGGATGAAATTTCAAGTGGATTGAGCAGGGATTAGCTGCTACTGTTTTGGAATCCAGGGCCTACAGAAAGCCAGACTGCTATCATTCCACTAGACATTCTAGGTCAACAACTTTCACTGTTATCTGTGCCACTCACCTCAATAACTTATTTTTATTATGCCCAATAGCTTCCTGTTAGTGCCATCTTCATCTTTGCTCACTCTTCTTTCATAAATATATTCTGAGCCCTTTCAGAAATAATTCTGTGTTCTCCCAAACTCAGCAGTCTCCTCTTTGAGTTCTCCATAGAGAAATGGACATTGGCCCAGAAATTCTTAGTAGATGATTTGTAGTCTCCAATGCTACATTAGTGACCAAACTGAAAACCTAGATGGCTACTGAAGGTATTTCTATGGTTATCATCCAGTAGTCAGCCTTGTACTAATATTCATGTGGTTCATTTTACTTAACTATTTTATCCATTTTACTGAACTATTCAAGCTCACATATTTCCATCACCTTTCCCCACCCATTCTGCCCTGTCCAAGTTATGAATGACCTGTATTTGCAAGCAGTCCTTATATATTTAGAAAGTGCAATTAGATTTGACTATTTGCTCAAACAAAAATATTACAATGCTAATCCACTATAAAATCATGACCAATCTAAACAATATGGAGATTCATTTATTCTTTACTTTCCAGAAAATCTGTATTTGTTTAGAATAATGAAATTCTTCAAACACTGAAAAAATTGCTTTTCATGTGGTAATAATTAAGAAACACAGCTAGGTACTCTTCCAAAGTTCTCACTAAACATATATCCCTTACTTGTGCTTTTGTTTCCATTTGTTTAACTTTTCCTGTGTTAAAAGCTGAAAGTGGTTGGAGAGGTATGTCTAGGGTGTGATGAGGTAGAAGAAGGTTGGAGAAGGTATGAGGTAGTTAAGATTATGTGGAATGATAAGCGAAAGGACTGAATTTTTTACTGTTGCTGAAGTCAGGCAGAAGAAGTAGCAAAATCTCCACCAGTGAATCAAGAACTGTTTCCATTGTGGGAATCATGAACTGTTTACACAAAGGGCAGAACTGCTCAACTGTGGTCTCAAAGGAGATTCTTGAGACAGGGGAGTCAAACTTTGGGGACAGCTTCTACTATTCCTGATGATAGGGAATTAAATTAGATTTTTTTAGGTGCTAGGGGTAGTTTGAGGAGAGAAACTAGACATCTACTTCCTTACACCCTTCAGAGAGTATCAAACAATTTTTTTTAATCAATAATGTAAGAGAAATGCAAAATCAGCTAAGTCAAGTATGAGCCTAAAGTTATAATAGTATCTGTTTATCAATTCTGTGAAAATTTCATTGAAAAATTTGGCATTTACTCTACAGCATATAATCTACTAATCCAAAAATACTATCAATATCTTAATCCAGGAATGGTATAAAAATAATGAGCTGTTCAGCATAGGCAATGATCAATTAAAATAGAGAAAAATGAGAGTGTTGGAAAAGAGCTGTAGAAGATCTTATGGTTCAGGACAGAGGTTGAAGTTACCAAGAACTTAATGTATATTTTGTTATTTTAACAACCTATACAGACATTTTTCTACCACCTTAATATCAGCATTTCCTCTAACTTAACTGTTGACGACACTGTCAGTCATAGTCTCTGGGAGTCTGATGGTCTGCCTACCAACTGAAAAGAACTTGTTTATTCACCATAAAACGTATCTTTGCATCACTTGCTATACAGAAACTTTACTTCAATCTTTCAGCATGTTAACATTGTTTCCTTATAGATTTTTTACCACAGACCTTAATTCATATAAAAATGTCAAAACAAACTCAGTTGCTTTCCAGAAAAATTCTGATTCTGGCTGCCATATTTGCTAAGGATACAAATGTATAAATAATGGAATATTCTATCAAATGCTTAGTCAATTATATCTACCAGCACTATAAATAAGATAATAATCAAATTTTATGTTATAAATCTGTACCAAATTTTCCAATAAATACAAAAGATCAAAAAACTTTAAACTTTTAAAGAATGTTAGTGTTAAAACTTCAAATTCTTAGATTACTAATATATGATTTTTGTGCGACTATTACAATTGACTGCTAAATATAGCCAATTTACTGTAAAATACAGCTACTTTTGTTGATGGCATGTGTCTGCTTCCTTACTGACACATTGTATCCAACCAGATGAATCAACTAATCCTAGTAGACAGTAAGAGCCATACTTAAAAACTTTTCCTGAAACTATGGAGTTCCGCTACCAAAACCACCACCAAAAAAGGAGAAAAAAAGAACTTGATAGTATGAGGAAGAGGGAATGAGTGCAAAAAAGACACCAAAAATTTCAGACAAATACAAAAATGTTGGGAGCACAGTAAGCACATTAAATAAACACAATAGTTGATTTCACAATGAAAAGTTTTCTCCAACCATCCATGTCTTTCAGATTCTTATGTTACTGTGAAAGTCTGTATAAGGGATATACAGAAAACAAAAATGGGAACATGTAAATATGAAATTTAGCAATGGCATTTATGTCATGTATTGCTAACATAAAATATATCACTGATTGTTTTTAGTTGTAGATAAATTATACAAGTTTGATCACTGGATATTAAATATTAAATTTGAATGTGATGCATATACTAATTGTACATGTAAGAAAATATGATAATAAATACAAAAGTTTATATTTAATAACTACTGTTTCAGAGCAGCATATTTTAAGTGAGAACTTCCTGTACTCATTGCTTTGCCAATAAAAACTCATATGGGGAGAAATGGCAGTTAAGGCCTTCTACTTGGATAGTAATAATTCTTGGAAATCCTGAAGACTTTTATTTGGAATATATTTCAAAGTAGAGCTTTGCAAGAAATATGAATTTGTTGTGAAACTGTCAAAAATTGTTAGCACATTTTAAATAAATTAAAGACCACAGAGTGCATCTTAAATCCATAGGTGAAAATTATATCTTTTGTTTGAAAGAGGGTTATGAAATTTATCTTCTAATAACAATAAAACTTTAGATGTTTCTACCTCTAAATGATTTAGAGTAAAAGATGAGTACAAAATATTTTCATTTTGTTTTTAGTACAAACTAAAAATGAAATAATGAAAATTAAACTTTTGTGTCATAACCATATCCTCTCATCTTACATAACAGTGAAATAGTTGATATGACAAAGGGTGTATATTTATTAAAATACAAGCAAAAGTTATTTTTAAAATCCTAAGTAAAAAGAAAATTCTTGAGTTTACTTATGTTGAAATGACTAAGTTTTATAAGAAAAAATAAAACTTTCCTAAACCAACACTAAATCTTAAACGAGTTTGTAATGGGAAATTAAAATTGATAAATTACACTTAGCTAACAGTGTTATTAAGAGGTAGAGTTTGGTGGAAAGACGTAAGTCACTGGTAGTGTGTGACCTGGAAGCATGCGTCTCCCTCCCAGGATTTTCCCTTCACTGTCTCTGCTTCCTGGGTTCCGTGATGTAGGGACCGGTTGTCTTCCACCTGCTGCTTCCACCAGGCAGTTTCTGCCTTGGAGATCATAGACAAAAACTTCTGAAAAAACGAGCCAGAGTAAATGCAGGGTGACTAAGACAGAGGCTGAGATAAGTGCTAAAACTTCTGGAAACATCTTAAGTCTAAGCCATAATAGCCTCTGATTGCTAACACTCCCACTCTCCGTAAATCCTTGGGAGATTTCAGTGTCCACATCCAACACACACTTCTGGTGAACACAGGCTCTTTCAGTCATGCCTTTTGTATGGGTACTGGTGACGGAGAGGTAGACAAGAGGAGAGAAGGACTGCTGCGTTTTACGTCTTACCTAACTCACTTTCCCCACTCTCGTTTCTAACCGGCTACAGGCTGCATTCATGGAAAAGAACAGTGAGAAATTTTTCCTTATAGTAGCTAATATCAGAATATAACTTTTAACATCTCTAAAACTGTGTGACAAGCTTGATAAGAAAACAAGCAAAAAATTGAGTCAGCATGTCTATAACGTGAGCAACAGGAAATGCTGCACAGATTTTTTTTTTCAAAAGAAAAAGGTCCATATCATTGAAGAGAATTGATGGATATTTAAAACCTGTTTGGGATGGAACTGGGTAATTAGGTCAAAAAAGGAATCTCAAAATAATTCTTAATTTAAAACTCTTACCCTGAGAAAAAAAATCCAGGGCTGAAAGAGGGGCTATAATAATTCAGTGCACTATTTCCTCAGAAAAATATTGTAAAATTAGTGTTTATTTTCAAGGGTTGATTGATTTACATTTATATTTAAGATAAATATAAATTTACATTTGTATATAAAAATTTTAATAAAATACACATGTACCACATAATGACATTTCACTTAACAATGGATTGCATATATGACTGCAGTCCTGTAAAATTAAAACAGAAATGAAAAATTCCCATCACTGAGGGGCACTGTAGCCATCACAATGTCATAATGCAGTGTATTACTTTTATTTGTGGTGATGTTAATGTAAACAAATCTATTATGCTGCCAGTCATTAGCATGTACAATTATGTGCAATACATAATACTTGATAATGATACATGACTGTATTAGCAATTTATGTATTTACTATTTTACATTTTAAAAATTTTCATATATTTTATTTTATTTTTGTTTTTAGAGACAGGGTCTCACTATGTAGTTCACACTGGCTTTGACCTCACTGTTTATCCCAGGCTGGTCTAGAACACAACACTTTTACATTTTCATCATTATTTTAATAACATTCCTTTTGCATATTGAAACATTTACCATAAACCAGTATACAGTGTTACACCAGCAGCACCCTCATATACCTCATGTTTACTGCATCCCTTGATTGCATCACGTGCTGTACCATGTGATTGACCTATAGTATTTCAGTTTGTGTGGCTAAACTATGTCCACACAAGGAGAAAATAGTCTAATGACTTATACAGCACCATCACTAAGCAGACTCATGGTTGTGTATATCTTTTTCATCCATAGCTTTCAAATACTTTTCATGGTAAAGAAGGACTCCACGCTGTCAAGGAGGACTCCTTATTTTGGATTAACCAAATTTGTAACCAAACTGATGGAAAATTAAGGACCAAATGGTAAATCATAAAATCATAATTGTAAATCATAAAAAGTTAGTCATGCCAGCTAAATTTTTTTTCATATTGTTTAGTTTTTATTTAGATTGTTTGTTAGAGTTGTTTAGGTTCATATTAAAATTGGAAAGCAAGTGCCAAAATTTCTTATAAATCCTCTATTCCCACTTATATAGTCTCTCCCAATTATCAGTATCCCCCATAAAGTAGTACATTTGTTAATATTTGATTTTCTGTAGTTTAGAAACTGTATGTCAAGGTATAAATTCTTTTTTACATTTTTGCTTTGTGGAGTTCTCTGATCTTATTGGATCTGTGGTTTGGTATTTGACATTAATTAGCAGAAATTCTGTCAATATTTAAAAAATATTTCTTCTGTTCTTTTCTCTTTTGTCCTAGTATTCCCATTATCCAATTTGCCTCAAGAAAAATTCATTTTCCTTCTTCCTTTTGTGAGACAAACTTAAACTTAATCATAGCTGATAAGTACAAGGGAGATAAGAAGTATGAAGGATAACTATTAAAAATACTGAAGAGTTTTTTAAGGGAAATCAGAAACAAAAAGGAAAAAGAGGGAAAAAAGGAACTGTCTTATACTCTAAATCTTTGAAATTAGTGTCCTGTGGAGTTTAGTTTGAGCTAATTTAAATGTAAATGCCAAATACTAGGATTCCAGAAATAAAGGAGAGAAAAATATGTTTCAATTGTTGTTTTGTGTAATAGTCATAATACAATTATAAAGGTGTTTTCACTTGTATTTTTTCCACAAATATAATATTTTGGTTGTGGTAGATGTTAAATAGGCTTTTGTAGAGTAGCTTTGGCATTTGAATGTTTGTAATAAAGCAACACATTTTCTGTTCCAAATCTTCAACTTAGAAATTCACTTTTTAAACACTGCTAACATGCTGATAAGTACTTATATCAGTATACAGTTGTAAGAAATACATTTAGTAGTGCCTCATTATGCTTAGTAACATTAAACACTGACAAGTTAATTGAACTTAGATCTTGTTTGCTTGCCATATCAGTATTTTTACCTGATAAAATCTGACTAGTAATACTTATTTCTTCTAGATTACATTAAATCAGAGATGTGACAAACTATTTGAAAATATAATTATGTTTTACCTATATCTGAATAAAAATATTTTCCCCCTTTGCAGGCTTCACTGACGCCTTTCCCCATCACCCGATCTATTCTGTATTTACAAAGCATTTACAAAATCATAGAGGAATAGTTATGTATCACTCATGTCTCTCTGCAAAGTCCAGCAGAAAGAAATAAATGCTGTGTCCATTTCTCCTTTTAGTAAATCAAACTGTGTTGTGTTTCATTCATACTCATTCTATTTTTGGTTCAAAGATATTATTTCAGAAAATAAATTTTAAAAACTTCTATCTGGCACACACACTGATATGCTTATGACATATGGGAGGCATTTTTCCTTTTGTATAGATCTGTAATTAGATTTAACCACAGATGTAAAACTGTGTTAAATGAATTGAATAGAATCTTTTCACAAACCAACTAGTTATTCAGTAGTTATTTGCTGTTCAGTCTGCCTAAGAACACAATAAAAGCATTTCAGCAAGAAACATTTATGAGTGCCAAATTATAAATTAAGATGCAAATTATGTAGTATCTTAATGTACAGAAGTTGTATATTATAACAAAAAAAACTTGCTGGAAATACAATTTATGTTCAAAGATCCACAATCCATAGTGTACCTTATGCATTCAAAGAAAGGAAAAATCATTTGATCACTAAATGGTCAGAGCCTAAATCCATTTTTTGCAGTTAACTGAGATTTTATGAGTGTCATTTGAAATGATATTGCTATACATCAACAAAGAATTAAAAATTTAAGATTTAACTGGTTTCATAACACCAATACTGAATGAAGATTTTCAAAACTTTTCTACCTTGACGTGAAGAAGGAAAGTAAATTCCAACATAAATAAATTCAAATCCTACATTTGTTGATATCTTAAGGGGATGCTATAGACTGAATGTCTATGCTTTCCTTCAAATTCAAATGTTGAAACTTAACCTGAAATGTGATACTTGAAGGTGAGATCTTTGAGGGGTGATTTGGTCATAGGGGCATAAGCCTCAAGTACTGGATGAGTACCTGTGTTAACTTTCTGTCATGGTAACAAAAATGACCAACTTAATTTCAAGGAGCAAAAGTTTATCTTGGCTCATGCACTGAGGGTTCAAACCATAGTTTTCTGCCTCTATTGCTTCCAAAAGCCTGTGGCGAAGAAGAGCGTGGCAGAGACAGCTGCTGTGGAGCAGAACTGTTCAACTCTTAGCAGCTTGGGAACAGAAAAAGAAAGCCAAAGGATCAAAGGAAGGGACCAGCAACAAGACAGCTCCCAAGGGGAGGTCCCCCATGACTGACTCTCTTCAACTACACTCCAACTCCTGAATTCCCATCACTCCTCAGTAATGCCACCGACTCTCCACGATGAGTGTAACCATAGTGTATTACAAACATGCACCTGTAAAGAATTATAAATTCATCAATGGCCTCGTCCAATCACTTTCCAAGAGTCTTACCTCTGACTCTTTATGACTTGGAGACCAGTCCTTCTACACATGAGGTTTTGGGTGACATTTCATATTCAAACCATAACAGTGCCTGTCTAACAGAGGGCCAGAGCTATCAGTAACCAATATTGAGCATGTGCTTAGCATGTGAGACCTTAAGCTCACCATTTAGCATCAACAGAAAAAAAGCAAAAGAAAAGAAGAGGCTCAGAGAGGCACCTCACTCTTTTTGCACTCCATTCTGTGAACCAGGGAGTGGTACCCTCACCAGAAACAAAACTATAAATACCTTGATTTCCCAGTATTCAAAATTGTGAAAATGCATTTCTGTTAGAAATAAGCTAATGTTTTAGCATTCTATTATTGCAATCTGCACTTAAAAGAAGTGTGTTTAAAGGCTACTATAACTAAGTCCTACCAATTAGGCAGTATAAAACAACAGAAATTTACTCTCTCGAGGGCTTAAGATAGACACCCAAGAGCAAAGTGTTGGCAAAGAAATGCTCCCTCAGAAGACTTTCAGAGAGAAGACTCCTTGTTTTCTCTAAACTCTGGAAGCCCTGGTATTCCTTGGCTTATGTCAGCATAGTTCCAATCTCTGTCTCTGTTTTTGCTCAATATCAACCCTGTGTGTCTCTTTTTATAAAGACACCATGGCACTAGGGAACAAGATCCCAACCTACCCAACTATGACCTCATCTAACTAATTTCATGTGATATGACCTTATTTCCAAATAAGTTCACATTTGAAGTACTTAGGGTTTGGACTTTAGTGTATCTTTCCTGCAAAGCAATTCAACCCATTACAAGAAGCTAGAAACAGTGCCTTTTTATCTACATGAACTTTAAACCAGTTGAGAAATAAGCCTGAAGAGAAGATGATGAGTAAAATATTACCTTTACTGATGGTAAAGCTCAATTTTGGAGAATCTGGTATATCTGAAAGCAGAAGAACTTCCTAATCCTAGACACCAAAATTACATTTACCTACTGATTTATTCTGCGGAACTGGATTGCCCCAGTTCTCTTCCTGTGATCACTTTGTTTCTGAAAGAACAGAACAAACTGTTCTTTCTTGCATCAGTCTGGAAAGGAATCAGAGAGTATCATGTTAGTAGAGCAACACTACATAAAAGAAACATCAGGACTAGGCAATAATTTTCCTCAATAAAAATCATACATATAATCAGTAATATGAATGCTAATTAACTAGTATTCATTATTAAAGTCCAAAGATTCTATTATGTAGTGTTAAAAACCATAAGTTAAACTCAGAATATATTTTCTGAAGCTTGATTTTAAAGATCTTTTCTTAATATTTGCATTCTAAAGCATTGTAATGTGTCCTAATACCGAGAAGAAAACTACAGAATTTGAATCAGTTTAAACTAAAATTGTGGTTGACTGAGCCAGGTGGCGCATTCCTATAATCCCAGCATTTGGAAGGCTGAGGTGAGAGGATTGCTGTGAGTTTGGGGCCAGTGTGAGCTATGTAGTGAGTTCAGGAGCAGCCTGAACTGCATAGTGAGACCCTGGCCAATATGTTCTGTAATAGAAATGCTTTCAGAACCATGAAGTGGGATTGTTAAATCTATTTTATACTGAGTACCTTAGAGCTTATCTCAAAAAGGGCTAACACAGGAACTTTGCTTAAACATCTAAATTCATGAAGGACCTTAAGTACTGACTGTTCATAGTCTCCAAAAGGAGCAATGTAAGATCTTATAGGAGTGAAAGAACATATGTTTCAAAACTTTATATACTATTATCAGCTCATTCTTTCTATAGTAAAATATCAATTAATAGTTTTTACAAATTCTAAAATTAACTTGAAAATTTCAAAATCATATTTTCACTTTGGAAGTGTTAATTTGTTTAATGTCAACAGATAAGGTAAACTACATTTTCATTAACTGACTACTGTTTTAGAAGTGCCAAGAGTAAAAAGTAGTAGCCTGTGCTTCTAAAATTTCTAAAAATATCTATAAATTTAGAAATGTTTTGTTTCTGAGCAAGGTTTATTGGGGCAGGGGTGGTGGGCAGCTTCCAAGATTATCACCTGCCTCCTGGGATTTGCCCACTGTGAATAATTCCCCTCTTGGAGCATGGGCTGAACTTTTGACTTGCTTCTAATGAAGAAAATGTTCAAAAGTGGTAAGATGTCACTTCTGAGATGAAGTTTCTAAAGACTTTTGTTCCTCACTGTCTCTGAGATATGTTGGTGAAGAGATCCATGGGATTAGGGAGCTCAGAAGCAGATTTTAGACCTTTGGTTGAGCCTTTGGATAACACTTCAATCCATCAACAGCTTAACTAAAACCCAGTGAAAAACTTGATTCCAAGCACACAACTGCGCTGTGCTCTGACCCACAGAAGCTGTGCAATAATAAGTATTGTTTTAAAACTAATAGCTGCTAAGCTGAGGAATTCGCTATGTACTCACAGATAATCCCAGTAGTAGAAAGGAAAGGGAAAGCACACGGATTTCGTTGTGTTATAGTATTAAATGAAATGTTAGTCACACCTACAAAATATCTTCATGGTAATGTATGGAATTGTGTTTGACCAAGCTCAGCAGCATAACCTAGCCAAGTTGAAACATAGGATTAACCACTACAGACATATAATTTGTAAGTAAGTCATCACAAACATATTAGCTATAAGGGGATATTAATTCCTTGATAGATTCCAACCTATGCATTCAGTCAAAGTTAACATCATCAATAAAGAACCAAATACTCCTACAATTCTGAGGTATTTCTATTGAAAATACTCACATTATCTATCAGGGATTTCTAGCAAAAACCTCACATTATCTATCAGGGAAACCAGGTAGACCTAAGTTAAGGAACATTCTGTAAAATAACTGACTTATGCTCTAAGAAAATGTTAAGGCTATGAGATATAAATAAGACTAAGGAAATGTTTAAGATTTAATGAGACTAAAAAGACACAATCACTAAATATAATCTATAATTCTGGATTGAATTCTAGACAGGGTATGGGTTGTCAGAAGTTAAAGGAGAATATTGTAAAAGATATTCATTGTTGGGACAATTGATGACAGTTTTTAAACCTGTGATAGGTAATAGTATTATATTCATATTTATTTCATGATTTTAATAATTGTACTGCTTATTTAAGAACATATCATTTTTTTCTAGGAAATATGTACTGGTACTTAGGAGTCAAGCAGCAAGATACCTGCACCTTACTCTCAGATTGTTCTGAAAAAGCAAATAGGTAAGTAGGTAGGAAGAGTAGATAGATAAAGTTATAAACAATGGCTAATCTGGGTTTAAAAAATATATATATAGATAGATAGATAGATAGATAGATATAGATATAGATATATATATATAATTTTTACAATTTTTCCATTTGAAATTATATCAAAATATAATTTGTCCAAAAGAATAGTGTTTGGGTTGTGTTTTTCATAATATTGATAACATACAGTATGTTCTTTCAAAGCAAGATTTTTTTTCTCAAGGACTCTCTGTCTCTTAGATATTTATTTCAACACAAACCCTTCTGTTTAATTGTTTAAGTAACTTGGGAACTCTTTCCTTCAGCTAAGTTTTCATTTGACACTATGATTACTCTGAAGTCTATTATTTATAGGTTTCAAAGTGTTGTAAACCTCAAAACAGCATAAAATTATTCAGAATCAGGAGACTAGGCTAATAGTCTAGAGGCATGAGTTTTGTACTTATATAAGAATATTAAGGAATGAAATTATTCCCACTTTACTCACATTTATAATAACATTGACTTCTTTAAACTAAGTTATCGTCACATGCATATGATTTTTTTTTATAATTTTATTTAAAGAGGAAAAAACAAAACAAAATAAAACCGAATAAAGGGTAGCAACCATACAGCATTCCAAGGAAAAAAGGAAAAGTACAACAATAAAACCTAGGAAATTATTACTTGACTAATTACATACTGACTTCTTGGAAATAGCTGCTCAAATTACAAAGTTAAAGCATGTAAAGTAGACATTCAAACAGTGAGACTGTTAACAGCCCTGCTCCACGATCTGACAAAAACAGC
>PVJX010036334.1:0-17652 GCA_004027295.1 Dolichotis patagonum
ACTCAGTGAACTCGAAGCAGTGAGTAGGGCCCAGAATCCACCCCTGGACCCTAAGCGTGTGTGCCCCTGCAGAATCCCAGCACACAGGGCAAACTTGGAACTCTGCTCCCAGAGAAACCTTGGACTACAGTGGATTATCTGTGCCAGCTTAAAAAGAGATTGACTGCCTCACCAAACAGAAGATCTCAGCTGGCTCCAGTCAGTGTGTGAGTATGCCCCTAACATAGAAGTGTACAGTGAGTAAATAGCGACAGTAGTAAAGCTCCCTCCAACTAACTGTAAGACCTTGGTAAGTCTGGCAAGAGTGAGGGTGACGCCTTCATACACACAGAAAACATCAGGCAGAGTGAGGAGTGTGCTGAGAAGGGCTCCCCCAAATTGAAGAAAATCAAAAAGGCTTATGAGACACACAGGCACACAATAGGGACCCAGTAGGGCCTCAGCTGATGCAAACACTATAGACAGGGAGATTTGATGACCTGGAATAACCTGACGATAAAGTACTAGCAGGAACTAAAAGCTGACCTACATCAATACTACTAGGCTTGTCAGCCAAGGAAGAATATAGGACTCACCCAACGCCCTGCAGCAGGAAGTCAGGTGACTGGCCCACTTATTCATTGTGGGACCCAGCAACTGGACAAATATCAACCTTACAGTAGGACACCAAGATACACATTACCAACAGTTGACACTAGTGGGTGGGTCTGAAGGACCAAACACTAACTCAAAAGGGGAAAATGGCAAAACTAAAAAGCAAAATGCAATCTCAAATATCTAGTCCACCAGAAGCAACTGCAGGAGACACTGAAATAGAGGACTCCAAAAGTAACACACTGGAAATCTCTGAAAAGATAGGGAATGAAATAAAAAAAAATTCCATGAGGCCATAGAGGAAATCAAATTAGAAGTATTCTCCCATGTATAGATAGAAGTACCAACCTTAGTAAAAGAGTTGCTATGTGCCACTAAAGAAAAAATAAAGAAAAAAGTACAGGAGCATTGGAAACTGATTGTAACTTTGAATGAAAAATATAGAAAACAAGCAGAATTCATGAAGCAAAATGAAAGAGACAACCAAGAAACAAAAACTTCTATTCAAAGCATGCAAAACTGTTTAAATGAAGTTGAGGATAGGATTTAGGACCTTGAGCAGAGGGTCACAATTAGTGATCATGAAAGGATAGAACTTTTTAAAATAATAAAGCAGCATGAAATGACAATCCAAAAGCTTCAAAATGATGCCAAGAGCAACAATATAAGATTTATAGGCATTAGTGAAGATGCTGGAGTCAATACAAATGACATAACTAAAATATTCACAGAAATAATAGGAGAAAATTTTCCAAATATGGGGAAAAAGTCTGATATGCAGGTAAGTGAGGCACATAGAACACCAAACAGTCATAACCAACACATCTACACCCAGGCACATAAAAATTAAGATCTCAGACATACAATATAAAAACAGAATAGTGAACACTGTTAAAGACACAAGTCACCTATCCAGGAAAGCCCATTAGAATCACAGCAAGCTTTCCAGCACAAACCTTCAAATCAAGACATGCTTGGAGTGAGATATTTCAAGTCCTGAAAGAAAACAACTTTCAACCCAGACTGATGTATCCAGCAAAACTTTCATTCAAATTTAATGGAGAAACAAGATACTTCCATGACAAACAACAACTGAAGAAATTAATGTCCATCAAACCAACCCTAGAATGAGTATTGAAAGACATACTAGACAGAGATAAAAATGACCACAATCACCAAAACAACAGAAAGAAACCACCAGGTAGGACAAGCAATTAAATGAGGGTGAAAAGCAGAAAGCAAACAATTGGAACATAAAATGACAAAGTCGAACCAGTACATATCAGTGATATCCATAAATGTAAATGGGCTCAATTCAACTATCGAAAGAAACAGGTTGACAGAATGGAACAAGAAACAGGTTGACAGAATGGATCAAGAAACAGGATCCCACAATATGCTTTATACAAAAAAACACATCTCACTCAAAAAGAAGCTCATAGATTAAAAGTCAAAGGATGGAAAACAGTATTCCATGCAACAGGAACCCAGAAAAAAGCTGGAGTACCTATTCTATTTGCAGACAATGTGAACCTCAAACCTAAAATGATTAAAAGAGACAAAGATGGTCACTACATGCTCATAAGTAGAAAAATCCAAGAGGAAGAGCTAACAATTATAAATACATATGTACCAAACACAGGCGCACCCAACTATATAAGACAGATACTAAAGGACAAGAAAAACCAAATACACAAGAACACAGTTATTACAGGGGACCTTAACAGCCCACTATCACAAAGAGATAGATCAACTAGATAAAAAATCATCAAAGAAATAATAGAACTGAAATTATACCTGTGAACAATTGGACTTAGTAGATGTTTACAGAGTGTTGCACCCAACCACATCAGAATACACATTCTTCTCAGCTGTGCACAAGACATTTTCCAAAATAGACCATATATTATCCCATAAAATATTCTTAAGTAAATGCAAAGGTATTGAAATTATCCCATGTGTACTATCTGACCATAGTGCACTGAAACTGGAAATTAATGGCAAAAGAAATAGCCAAACCTGCATAAATACATGGAAATTAAATAACAACCTTTTAAAAAACCAGTGGGCTACAGATGAAATTAAAGAAGAAATAAAGCAATACCTAAAATTCAATGAAAATGCAAACACACCATACTGTAATCTGTAGGAAGCAATGAAAGCGGTCTTAAGACGGAAATATATAGCAATACATTGTCATATCAAGAAAACAGAATGAGCACAAATAAACAACTTAATGCTTCATCTCAAGCTTCTAGAAAAAGAAGAGCAAGTTAAGCCCAAACCTCATAGAAGAGAGGAAATAGTGAAGATTAGAGCAGAAATCAATGCAATTGAAACTAAATAAACAATACAAAGAATTAATGAATCAAAAAGCTGGTTTTTTGAGGGAATAAACAAAATTGACAAGCCTCTAGCTAACCTTATAAAGAAAAACAAAGAAAAAAACCAAATTCACACAATAAGCACTGCAAAGGGGGAAATTACTACAGTTCCCATGGAAATTCAAAAGATCATGAATATTTACTTTGAAAATTCTACTCACATAGAGTGGAAAACACAGAGGAAATGCACAGATTTCTAGAAACATATGAACTACCAAAGCTCAATCAAGAGGATATAGCAATTTTGAATAACATAATATCAGCTATTGAAATTGAAAACATAATTAAAACTTACCAACAAAGCCCAGGTCTTGATGGATTCAAGCTGAATTCTACAAGAAATTTAGAGAAGATTTGATGCCAATACTCCTTAAACTCTTCAATGAAATTGAAAAGAAAGCAAACCTCCCTAATTCATTCATGGAGGCAAGTATTACTCTGATACCAAAACCAGAGAAAGACCCAACCAAAAAGGAGAACTATAGGCCAGTCTAAATAATGAACACTGCAAAGATTCTCAATAAAATACTGCAAAGATTCTCAATAAAATACTAGCAAATGGAATGCAGCAAATCATCAAGATTATGCATCATGACCAAGTAGGGTTCATTCCACATGGGATGGTTTAACATATGCAAATCAATAAGTGTGATACACCACATCAACAGAGCCAAAAACAAAAACCTCATGGTCATCTCAATAGATGCAGAAAAAGCTTTCAATAAAGTCCAACACATGCTCATGATAAAAGCCCTTCAGAAACTCAGAATACACAGTGTCTACCTCAATCTTATAAAGGCCATCTATGACAAACCAAAAGTCAATATTATACTAAATGGACAAAAACTTTAAAATCAGGAACAAGACAAAGATGTCCACTATCACCACTCCTATTCAATATAGTTCTGGAAACACTTGCCAGGGCAATCAGACAAGAGAGAGAAATAAAAGGAATAAAATAGGAAAGGAAGAAGTTAAATTATCACTATTTACAGATGACATGATACTCTATATAGAAGGCCCAAAAAACTCCATTAAAAGACTATGAGAGGTAATAAACAAATTCAGCAGTATAGCTGGATATGAAGTCAATGCTCAAAAATCAATAATATTCCTGTACACAAACAAGAGCCTCACAAGAGAGAAATTATGAAAATATCACCCTTCACAATAACATCTAAAAAAATGAAATAATTAGGAATCAACCTAACTAACAATGTAAAAGACCTATATGCTGAAAATTATACTACACTAAAAAAGGAGATTAAGGAGGATATTAAAAAATGAAAGGATATTCCTTGCTCTTGGCTAGGAAGAACCAACATTGTGAAATGGGCATACTCCCAAAACTGTTATACAGGTTTAACGCAATCCCAATCAAAATACCATTGACATACCTCACAGATCTAGAGAAAACACTCCTAAAATTCATTTGGAAACAGAAGAAACCTAGAATAGCAAAGGCAATTCTAGGCAATAAAGGCAAGGCAGGAGGCATCTCAATTCCTGACTTGAAACTGTACTACAAAGCTACAGTGATAAAATCAAGATGGTACTGGCAAAGAAATAGACCTGAGGATCAATGGAACAGATTAGAAGATGCAAGTATAGGTACAAAGACGCTCAGTCATCTGATATTAGATAAAGGGGCTAAACAAATTCACTGGAGGAAGGATAGCCTCTTTAATAAATGGTGTTGGAAAAATTGGCTCTCCACATGCAGAAGACTGAAACTAGATCCATGCGTATCACCATGCACAAAAGTAAAGTTTAAATGGATCAAAGACCTAAACATTAAAACAGAAACACTAAATCTACTGGAAGATAAAGTAGGTAGAAATATTGGAGACATAGGCATAGGTGTAGCCAGAGAATGCATGAACAAAACGCAAACTGCATGGGAAATGCTTCAGAGAATCAACAACTGGGATCTCATATTATTGAAAAGTTTCTGCACTTCAAAAGAAATCACCATCAGAGTGAAAAGAAAACCCACAGAAGGAAAATAATTTTAGCCAGAAACCCCTCAGACAAAGGACTTATATCAAGAACATATAAAGAATTGAAAAACATCAACCTCCCCAAATTCAAAGACCCTCTCCAAAAATGGGCATCTGAGATGAATACACAGTTCTCAGATGAAGATATACAAATGGCAAATAAATACATGAAGAATTGTTCACCATCACTGGTCATTCGAGAAATGCAAATTAAAATAACTTTGAGATTTCATCTCACCCTGGAAAGAATAGCTGCCATCAAGAAATCAACTCATAAAAAATGTTGGCGAGGCTGTGGAGAAAAAGGAACACTGCTCCACTGTTGGTAGGAGTGTACACTGGTGCAACCACTATGGAAATAACTATGGATAAGTCTCAGAAGACTAGGATTGGAAGTTCCATTTATCCCAACTATTCCTCTCCTGGGTATTTACCCAGAAAAAGTGAAAAGGTCATATCACAGTGATATATGTGCACCCATGTTCATAGCAGCACAATTTTAATAGCTAAATCTTGGAAAAAACCAAGATGCCCATCAACTGCAGAGTGGGTGAAAAAGATGTGCTATTTTTATACAATGGAATATTACTCAGCTATGCAGAAGGATGATTTTGAGGCCTTCACAGGTAAATGGAGACAACTTGAGACTATCCTCATTACCTAAATAAATAAGAATCATAGTTATAAATATCACATTGTGTCTCTAGTGTAAAAAGTAATAAGAAATGTAAGAGTAATAAAACCCAAAATGAGTAATTGCTACTATAAAAGAGAAAGGAAAAGAAACTGCTCTAAAGAGTATAACTGTATGTATGTTTAAGTGGGTAAAATGGAGAACCACATTACTTTTTTTGTTATATAATGGAGCAGAACTGTTAACAGTCTCACTGTTTAAATGTCTACTTTATATTTTTTAATTTTGTAACTTGAACAACTATTTCCAAGATGACAGTATGTAATTCATCAAGTAGTTATTTCTTAGTGTTTTTTGTTCTTTTCTTTTTTTCTTAGAATACTGTATTGTTGCTACCATTTTTCTGTTTTGTTTTGTTTTGCTTTGCTTTCTCTTTAAATAAAATGTTTTAAAAAGAAGGTACTATATACTAGTTAGGGGAAAACTTCAAGAGGAAGAAATAACAATCATATATATATATATATATATATATATATATATATATATATATAATATATATATATATATAAAATTTGGGAGCACACAGCTGTACAAAAGGAATATTAACAGAAATGAAAAGTCAAACAAACAATAACACAATTATAATGGGAGACCTTAGCCCCACATTGACACAAAAAGATAGATCAACTGGACAGAAAATCAGCAAAGAAATAACAGAACTGAGTCACACCTGTGAGCAAATGGACTTAGTGGACATGTACAGAGTGTTCCACTCAACAACTTCAGAATATACATTCTCAGCAGCACATGGGACATTCTCTAAAACAGACCATATACCAACCCACAGAACATACTTAAATAAATACAAAAGAATTGAAATTATCAGCTTCTAGCCTTCGAGTTCGCTGGCCCTCATGTGTACTATGTCTGGCTCTTCCAGTGTTACCTCTATGAAGAGAGTGGTTCAGCAGCTCTCGCTGGAGGCCAGGCTCAACCACGTGAAGGTTTCCCAGGCAGCTGCAGATTTGAAACAGTTCTGCCTGCAGAATGCTCAGCATGATCCTCTCCTGACCGGAGTATCCTCAAGGACAAATCCCTTCAGACCACAGAAAGTCTGTTCCTTTTTGTAGTAAACTGAATTTTTTGGGAGTTCCTCAGACCACTTTTAACCAACCATGACTATTCAGAAAAAAAAAATTGAAGGCTGTACAAAAACTTCCCCTGTCTTAACATGTGCCATAACACACACAAACTTCTGCTTTTGTCAGTCTTTAACATCTACCTCTCTGAATTTTCATGAATTTCTATTTCATGAGGGCATTTTATATATACTGATGTCAGCATGCAATAAAATACTTAGTATAAAAAAAGAACTGAAATTATCCTATGCATGTTATCAGATCATAGTACCATGAAACTAGAAATTAATGACAAAAGAAACTGCAAAAAATCCAGAAACACCTGGAAATTAAATAATACACTCCTAAGCAATCAGTGGGTCACAGAAGAAACTAAAGAAGTAATTAAACAATATCTACAAGCAAATGAAAATACAGTCCTCTGAGGAAAATTTATGGCAGTGAATTCTCACATCAGAAAAATAGAACAAACACAAATAAATAACTTGATGCTACACCTCAAACATCTAGAAAAAGAAGATCAAGTCAAGCCCAAAGCCAAAAGAAGGGAGGAAATTATAAAAATCAGAGTGGAAATCAATGCAATAGAGACAAAGAAAACAATACAAAGAATCAATGAATCAAAAAGTCAGTTCTTTGAAAGAATAAATAATATTGATAAGCCCCTAGCCAACCTTATTATAAAAAGGAAAGAAAAACTCAAATACATGCAATAAGCCATGAGGCTTATACATGCCTACAGATCCTGTGGAAATACACAAGATCAATATCTATTTCCAAAACCTCTACTCCCCTAAGTTTGATAACACAGAAGAAATGGACAGATGCCTAGAAACATATGAACTTCCAAAGATGGATCAAGATGATGTAAACCTGCTGAATAATCCAATTTCAATTAATGAAATTGAAAATGTAATTAAAACCTTACCAACGAAGAAAAGCACAGGTCCTGATGGGTTCACTGCGGAATTCTACAAATTTCAAGGAATACAATACCAACACTCCTCACACTTCTCAATGAAATTGAAAGGAAAGCAATTCTCCCTAACTCATTCCTGAAAGGAAACATTACTCTGATACCAACACCAGAGAAACACCCAACAAAGAAAGAGAACTACAGGCCAATCTCCCTAATGAACATAGATGCAAAAATTCTCAATAAAATTTTGACAAATAGAATGCAGCAAATCGCCAAGAAGATTATACACCACGACCAAGTGGGATTCATCCCAGGAATGCAGGGATGTTTCAACATATGCAAATCAATAAATGTAATCCACCATATCAATAGAACCAAAAATAAGAATCACATGATCATTTCTATAGATGCAGAAAAAGCTTTTGATAAGATCCAACATTCATTCATGATAAGAACCCTACAGAAAATTAGAGTAGATGGTATCTACCTCAATATGATAAAAGCCATCTATGACAAACCAAAAGTCAGTATCATATTAAATGGCCAAAACCTGAAAGCTTTTACTCTAAAACCAGGAACAAGATAAGAGTGTCCATTATCACCACTCCTATTCAATATAGTGCTGGAAATACTAGCCAGAGCAATTAGACAAGAAAGAGAAATAAAAGGAGTAAAGATAGAAAAAAAGAATTTAAATTATCATTATTTTCAGTCGACATGATACTCTACATAGAAGACCCCCAAAAACTCCATTGAAAGACTCCTAGGTATAACTGAATTTAGTAATGTAGCTGGATACAAAGTCAACACTCAAAAATCAATAGTGTTGCTCTACACAAACAACAAACTCACTGAGAGAAAAATAAGAGAAGCCGCACCCTTCACAATAGCATCCTCAAAAATGAAATACTTAGGAATCAATCTAACAAAAAAAGTAAAAGATCTATTCAGTTAAAATTATAATACCCTGAACAAAGAAATCAAAGAGGACTGCAGAAAATGGAAAAACATTCCTTGCTCATGGATTGGAAGAACAAACATTGTGAAAATGGCCATTCTCCCAAAATTGTTATACTGATTTAATGCAGTCTCAATCAAAATACCATTAGCATACCTCACAGATCTAGAGAAATAATTCCTAAAATTCATCTGGAACCAGAAGAGACCTAGAATAGCAAAGGCAATTCTGGGCAACAAAGGCAAGGCAGGAGACATCACATTCCCTGACTTGAAGTTATACTACAAAGATACTGTAAAAAAATCAGCATGGTACTGGAATAAAAACAGACCTGAAGATCGATGAAATATATTAGAAGATACAACTACAACTACAAACACACTCAGCCACTTTATCTCAGACAAAAGGGTCAAACACATCCACTGGAAGAAAGATAGTTTCATTAATAAGTGGTGCTGGAAAAACTGGCTTTCCATATGCTGAAAACAAAAACTAGACCCAAACCTATCACTATGCACTATACTAAAATCTAAAGGGATCAAAGATCTAAATATTAAAACAGAAACACTCTTCTGGAAGACAAAGTGGTTATAAATATTGAAGACATATGGGTAGACAGAGAATTCATGAACAAAAATTAAACCACACTGGTAATACTTCCCAGAATCAATAACTGGGATGATCTTGTCTTATTAAACAGTTTTTACATGTCAAAAGAAATCTCAATAGAGTAAAAAGAAAACCCAAAAATTGGGGGAAAATCTTAATCAACTGTCCCTCAGACAAAGGACTTCGGTCTAGAACATATAAAGAATTTTTAAAAAATTAGACCCCCAAAATTCAAAGACCCAATCCAAAAATGGGCATTTGAGATGACTACACAGCTCTCAGATGAAAAAATACAAATGGTAAATAAATACATGAAAAAAATGTCCAGCCTCATTGGTCACTAGAGAAAAGCAAATTAAATCCACACTGAGATTCCATCTCACTCCAGAAACAATAGCCAGGATCAAGAAAACTGCCAACAGCAATGCTGGAGAGGCTGTGGAGAAAAAGGAACTCTTCAGCACTGATTGTGAGAGTGTAGAGTGGTGCAACCACTGTGGAGATCAGTCCTTGAAAAGTTGCATTTGACCCAGCTATTCCACAGTGAGCATATTCCTAGAAGAATTGAAAACATCATACTACAGTGATATATGTGCACCCATGTTTATAGCAGCACAATTTGTAATAGCCAGATCTTGGAAACAACCTAAATGCCCATCAACTGAGGAATGGATTTTAAAAATGTGGTACTTTTATACAATGGAGTATTACTCAACTATAAAGAATTCACATTGAGATTTTTTTTATTTAAAAAAAGTCAGAAAAGAACAAAAAGCAAAAGGCATAAACAACAACAACAAACTCAAGACAATGTCAATATAGGTTTTCACAACAGAATGAAAGAAATTTAACAATGGTTGTTATATTGCATATTTTTCTTTTCTTTTTCTTTTTTCAAAGAAATGAAAGAAAAGTAAAGCAACAGAAATGCCAAAAAGGGTAGAACAATACCGAATTCAAGGCATTCAAAGGAACAAAAAAATTCTCGTCGTAGAATCACTAGTTGATACATTACTCATTCTCATCTCAAAAAATAGTTGCCAAATTTACAAAATCAAAGCATAAATAGTGAGTGACTAGACACTCAAACATTGACAGTGCAAATCCTTCTGTTCAATGTTCCAACAGAAATTCAGTACTATGGTCAACTATCTTACACACTATACATTTCATTATACTCTTTAGAGTACTTTCCTTCCCTTTCACATTCACAATATCTATCATACCACATTGAAATTTTTATAGGTAAGTAGATGCAATTTGAGACCACACTCACAAGTGAAATAAATCATACTCACATGTGTACATATCATATTGTCTCCCTAGTGTAAGAAATGATGAGTACATGAAGATATAAAATCCTCAATAAATACTGTGAAAGGGTAAGAATCTGCTCAATGGAGAACAATATAATACCTTAGGGAAAAGGAGAAAAAAAGGAAGGGAAAGAAAAAATATCTAAATTTGTATAAACACACTTAAGATAGCTAAGATGATGGTGCTACAAATTCTATTAGTTCTTGGAACAAAACAGTTAACATTCATAGGATCAGATCAATTTTGCATGTTTGTGTCTGGTGATTTGTGGAACTCCTTTGAAGATTATTATGTAAAATAACAACCTTAGTTATGTTCCTACCACCTTGTTTTGAAGGCCCATGCTGTCATTGTTTTGGATTCTTTGCTATTGTTATTTTTTTTGTTTCTTTTATTCTAGTAGTTTGTTTTGTTTGTGTAGTTTTTCCCTCTAATGCAGAAGAATAGATGGACATGTAGAGGCTTACACATGCTTAGAATTTCTCTCAAATAGTTTACGAGAATTGATGGTGTTATGTGTGATGATATGAACAGATACTCTGAAGAAAAAGAGACATTATTTTATCCATTGCTGATTTCCTATCATCATGCTATGAAATCCAGTAATGCTTTTATTCTTTGTTTACAGTGGTTTTAGTCTGTTTTGTATTATTTAATTTCAACATATGTGAAGGTATGAACAGCTATTTTGAAGAGAAAAGAGTAGCCTTTGTTGATTTTTCTATTGTCTGGTTTTGAAGGCCTGTAATGCCTTCATTATTCTATTCCTATCAGTGTTATACTATTTTGTTTTGTATGAATTCATTGTGTGTGAAGATATACACAACTATTTAGAAGAAAAACAGAGACATTATGGTAGCCACTGTTGATCTCCTGATGTCTTGCTTTGAAATCCTTTGTTGTTACCGGGGATTTAGCTCAGCGAGATAAGCACTTGCCTAGCAAGTGTGAGGGCATGAGTTCAATCCCTGGTACAAAAAAAAAGTTTTAAAAAATCCTTTGTTACTTACATTGTTTTCTTCTGATCTGCTTTGTTCTGTTGTTTTTAATGTTTTTTTACCCTCTTTAAAATTAAAAAAAAACAGATGAAATGCACCACACTTTTCCAGTAGTTCAAGAGACTGTTCAGAGTAGGATATGTCAAGAAAGTATAAGAACATCCAGAGGAGAAAGATATGTCCAGAAAGTCAATTTCCCTGAACAGATGGGCCCTGAAGGCTGGTAATAATGGAAAGTGCTTTTCATCAGTGGGTCTCAACTATGGATCCGTCAGACCAACAAAATTAGAAGGAGCTGGAACAGCAGTAGTGCTGGGGGCTCAGAGTGTAGCTCGGTGGTAAAGCATTTGTATAGCATGCACAAAAAAATTCTAGGGCTGAAGGAATGAAAAACATTATAAATCTAGAGATGTGGTGCATTAAAGATGGCTACAAGTTATTTGCCACATCCTACACTGAGAAGTGGGTTCTGTTTCTCCAGTTCTTGCATCTGGCCTGTACTATGACTCTTTTGACTAATAGCAGAAGTGACTCTGTGGTAGCTCTAGGCTCAGCCTTCAAGAAATCTAGCCACTTCCAAATTGGTTTCTTGAAGCCCTGAAAAGTCACACAAGAAGTTCTACTGTGCTGCTGAGACTTGGTGTAAATCTATTATTATTTGGATGGCCTTCCAGTTATGCCCACCAGAATGTCATATGTGTGACTGAAGCCTTCTTGGATGTTCCAATCCAGGTGCACCATTAACTGAGTACTACAAAATAACGTCAGTCAGTACCACATAGAACAGCAGAATTTGTTGGGATAAACCTGCACCAAATTTGTGATCCACAAAATTATAAATTTGTTGTTGTTTTAGAGTATCATGTTTTAGACTTATTTTGCAACAGTTAACACTGAAACATAAGCCGAAGATCGTTTTGGTTTAGAGATTTTCTTCAAGCTTTTAAGGCTATAAAATGTTTGGGATTTTGGGGCCTTTGTGGGCCTCCTCCTTTCTGTTTGTCTAGTTTGGGCCATAAATTTCTTTTTGAATTAAAGGTATCTCTTGTATACAGCATGCCATTAAATTTTTTTCTTGATTCATTCTGCCAGTCTGTGTCTTTTCATTAGGGAATTGAGACCATGCACATTGAGAATCATTACTGAAATATATTGACATTCCTGAAGCAGTATCCTTTCCTTAGAAAGCCAAAATTTTCTAGAACAGAAAAAGTAGGAACATCAGATAAACAATCATATCTGACTAACAGAATTTGTACTTGTTTGTTGAATATAGACCAAGTAACCTTCTTCATACCTATCCAGCCCAGTTAAGTAGGAAAGACTGTACCAAAATAACAGCTATTCATTGGGCTGGATTTTTCTTGAGCTGAATCTCATTTGAAATGCCTAGTGCATCAAATAGGGTTCATAAATGACAAGCTCCAATATCCATGACCACTTAGAAGGTTATTTTAAAACCAAGGCCACTCATAAAATGGTGACTACCTCATTTTGAAAGCAAAAGTTGAAAACCACTAGAATAGCAGTCCTCTTAATCAGGCCATTCTTTCATGTCTTCTGTGTCTGCTTACTTTTTCCTATATAAACACTTGGAATTTGCCCAAATTATTAATTATTCTTAGTAATTGGGTCAGGAGTAGCAAGAATAATCACAAACATGTCCCAAGCTTCAAATGAGTTGGTAGTTTAAAGCCAAATATCAGAAGTGCCTAAAGTAAATTGCATTGCCTCTCCCTGCCTCCCTGGATAGAATACTTAAAATTAATGGAATGGCAGGGGAAAGAAAAGAATACAAGAATATATAAATATGCAAGAGAAAGTACAAACTCGAACAGAAAGTTCTCAGACAAGAAATTAGGGTCTTTAAGACCTAACTTTGCAATTACAATCTTCCTTATTTCTCTGGGCCTCAGTTTCTTCATGTAGCAACTGGAGAGAAAACCTTAAAAGTTCATCAGGAAGTTATGAAAATCTACATAATCATTGATACAAAAACAACACATACAGCATGCAAAGTGTTCCACAAATGTAGTGTTAATGTATAAAATCCAAAACTTATTTGTTTCTAAAGAAAAAACAGGAGCCATATGTTACCCATGTGTGGAAAACAGTTAATACAATCCATTTATCTTGCAGATGACACAATTTAAATTTAGAAGAGTTCAAAGACTTGTAAAGATTTCAGAGCCATCACTGGGCAAAGTATTCTCACACTCAGCCTAGTGTTCTCTTGGGCCCTGTGATTGTCCTTGAACATCTCTGAGGCTGCAGGTTACAGATAGATTTGTCATCAGAATGTGTGTGACTCTCAGGGCTTTACTGATGAAAGACAAAAGGTCACAGGTCAATCTCAATCCCTCATGCTCAATCCGTCATCTAGCACTATTGAGTTTGTTTCTTACATCTCTCTAACTCAATCCCTTCTCTCCACTTACATAGCAAAGCAAGTTCCCAAACTAAACTCTTATTGGCTCTAACTTGGTCTACCCTAATTGTTCTATTAGCTTCCATTCTTAGCCTTTCCAATCTGTTATTCATACATCAGGCAAAATAACTCTCAAAATGCAAATCTGGTCATATCAACCTTGTTAAAATCTTTTAAATGTTTCCCATAAAATTGCCTTTCCATGTCTCACCAGGCCCTATAGAATCTAGCCTCTGTCAACCTCTTTAACCTAATTTCTTGCTTTCTTTTCCATTCCAAGGTCAGTGGATACCTCTGCCAATCTCAGGGTACAGCCACAAGTCGTTCCCTTCTCCTGGTATATCTCTGTCTACCCAAGCTCTCTTTGTTTCATCAGCACTTTCCATCCACAAATCCAAAGAAACTCCTACTTCTTACACTTCTTACACTTCTTACAAAGTCTTAAGAATCACCTTGTAGTCTGGAATACGCTTCAGAGCTTCCTGTACTTTCTTTTTTAGCTCTTTTCAGAATTTGACATTATATATTTATCCATATATTTATTTGACCAACATCAATCTTCATTGTCACAGGCTATAGGGCCTGTGGGGCAGTGTCCCTGCTTGTTTTGCTTATTACTTGCTCACTGTCAGCACTTGTCCATTGATTGAGTACCCAATAACTTTTTATTGGGGTGGCAATGAAGACAAATTTGATCCTTCAAGGCACTGTAACCAACATCTTTTCATTGAATCATCTAAAAATAAGGGAAAATTATTTAAAATAGAGAAATCAGATCTTATAAGAACTCTTTAGGTTCTATTAATTCATAAATTCTACTGGAAAAGAGATGTAACTTCTCAAAGTAATCCTTATTTTCAGAGCATTACTCTGTCTAGAAGTCTTCCTTTAGATGCCAGCATGAAAGCCAACTTCTCTTTCTCCCCACCACTGAGCCCAGCAGTACTCCAATTCTAAGGTTCATATGGGTGTGTGTCTTAGCCACTTTTCCCCAGGGAGAGAGATATACCCTTTCAGGGCATGGCCCCAGTAACTGACTGAAAGGAGGAGAGGTTTGTTTTGACTCATGTTTCCATAGTCACCTGGCTTCAAGGCAGAAACGGAAAGGTGGAATGGTTAGGCAGAGAAACGATACTCACATCATGGCAGTCAAGAAACAGAGAGAGAAGGGGAAAGCCAGGGAGGGAGATAATACCCTTCTAGGTCACGCCACCAGTGACCCAGCTCTTCCAACCAGGCCTTACCCTCCAACAGCACATTCAGCTGCTGAACTCACCAGTGGATAAGTTCACCACTTAAAGGCACAGCATCCGCATGATCCAATCACCTTCAAAAAATCCTGCATGAGGCTTTGGGGAACATTGTTGATCTAATCATAACCACAAATTATAAATTAAAAATAGAATCTGCCCAAGGACCATGCTTGCCCTGCCTTGTGGGCCAGTTTGGAATTTGGAAAACCCTTGCTTTCTCCTGGCCACCACTGAGATCTTGATAATCACTAAGGCTATGGCCACAGAGTGGGACAACATCTGCTGGGTACAACTCAGGGAGAGCAGTAGTACCCAGGTGTCGCCAGGGATCTTAACTTGTGTCTTTCATAATGTTAAATTTTCCCCCTCCACTACTACTTTGATGCTGTTCCAGGAAAAGTGCCTTCCCTGTCCCCTTGCATTTCTCACTGAAAAAAATAATAGTGGACCAGCTGAAGAGAGCTTTGTTTTTGCCCATCCTGAGGCACTCAGCTCCCAGTCCCCATTTCATGCATTACTCAATTTGTTTCTATTTTTAATTTATTCTTTACCATACCCCCTTATACAGGCAGTTGGGGATCTTGACCAGGTCCCTGAAAAGTATGGAAAGTAAAATGTAATGGAAAGAAATTTAAAATTTTTCCCATTAGAAAATGCAATAGTGAAGATCAAACCACTCTCAACACAGATACTTCCAGAATAGACTAAGAAAACTCAAATTCTTTCTTTTTTAAAAGCAGAGGTTTTAGGAAGAAACATTATTTATCAAGCTTCTAAAAAGTTACAAACACATGTTGGGCACAGTGCAAGCATTATCCCATTTAATCCCAAACCTATCCTATTAGTTGGATATTGTCTATCTTATATATAAAGTTATAAAGTAGATAATTGTTTTAGTTTGTGTCTAGATGTCCCCCAAAACCTCATACAGTCATGGGAGGCAGGCTTTTCAGAGATGGATGAATCTAGAGTTTGTGGTTGATTCATAGTCCAGTGCTGGGATTAAGGGTATAAGTGCTACATGCACTCTAAGGTAGCCTATATACAATATAAGGGACAGAAAGAGTCTTGTCCCTTCTCTCTCTTGTTGATTTTAATGTCTTTCACTGCCATGAACTGTTGCCCCTTTGCCACATGCCACCTTGACTTGGAGCCAGCTGGTTATGCACTGAAACCTCTACAAACTGAGAGCCAAATAAAACTTTTTTCCCTTAACTTTGGGCATTGATTATTTTGTCTTAGTGATGAGAAAAATAACTAAGACACTAATGCAAGGTCACATAACTATAAATCAGCATAACCAGAATCTATACTTAGAGCAAGCTGATTGTGCACTTTATATAAGCACTTTCTACCATTATCCAATTCTTTTTGCCCCCTCCCACACTATCTTCCTGAACCAATTTCTGAGCATTTTGGGGAAGAATAGACTGGGAATATATATTTTTGTTGTACTATCATTTATTCACCACTCATGTTTGAGCCATATGCTTCTTTTCGTGAGCCACTCCCCTATACTAGCCTGTTAGCTTTTGACAGTGAGAGCCATGTGCCATTCATTCTTTGAACACTAGCACTAAGTGCACTCTCTGGCACTCAATGAATCTTCATTAAATTAACTGGATGAATGTGGACTGATGAAGGGATGAATAAAACATAGTGCATGCCCTCATGGCATTAAAAACTAATTGGACAGAGAACATACATATCAGAAAAAATAATAAAAGATAGTAAGAGTATCACAGAGAGTTAAGGAGCCAAGAAAAGGCTTTGTGGAAAAGGAACACTGGATTTGACTTTTAACATTTAGTGGGGTTCCAGCTGTTTTAAAGACAACAAAACATTATGGCATCCGTTGCTGATTTAATATCGTCTTGCTTACAAGTCCTACCATGCTTCTATTCTGCTATTACCATCGGTTCTATCATGTTGTGTCTTATTGGGATTTTAATATATGTGATAGTATAAACAATTTTTTATTGAAAATGAGATATTATAGTAGCCATTGACCATTCTCTGTTATTTGGTTCAGAATGTCCTGTAATTCTTTCATTCTTTTGAATGGTTTTATACTATTTTATTATGTTTGATATTACTATATTTGAAACTATGCTCAACTATAGCAGAGAAAGAGATATTTTGATAGCTACTGCGAATGTCCGGTTGTCTTATTGTAAAGTGCTGTGTTGCTTATGTTGCTCTGTTTTGATCTGCTTTGTTCTGCCCTCTTTTGTTTTATTCTCTTTAAAATAAAAAAAAAGATTTAGTTGGGTTCCATTAAACCAAATAAAGTAACAAAGTTCAAAGAGGCTATTTGAGATGGAATAAATGATATAAACAGAGGCCCAGAAGTACTGTATTAGTCAGGATTTTACTAAAGAAAACAGATATAACACGGGCTATATAAATGCAAGAAATG
>PVJX010036335.1:0-17652 GCA_004027295.1 Dolichotis patagonum
TATAACAACATTAATAAAAACGAAGCATTAGAGACATTATAAGACTTCAAAAGCAAGTAATAATCAAACCAGAGTGGGTATCTTAGTGAATCTTGTCATCTTCAGTGTAGTTGCCTATACTCTTAGACTTGATGCTATCCATCACAACAGATTTAAATAAAATCAGTCAATACAAAGTAGTAATCTAACAAACCAGATTCAAATAAGATCAGTCATAATAAGACAGTATAAGTTATAAAGGGCTTCAGATTAAGTTGATAGGAAAATTAGGGATGATTACCATAATATGTCCTCTTATTTTTGGGATAGCTGACCATGTCCTCAAGTCTAGCATAAGCAGACAAACTGGAACAGCACGTAATCCATCCAAGCAGAGTGGTGAGAATAATGTAAATTTTAAATCTTGTTACCCCATTAACAATATCCTCTGCCTCCCTTTTTTAGACAATTCCTCCCCTTTCACTCCCATGGGGTGCACTGCTTGTTTTGGGTCCCATTGCCTCCCTATATAGAGCAGCTCAATGGACCCTATCTCCTGACCTACTCTGCCTGTGTTTCTCTCTGTTACTATTTCGAGGCCCTCTATACTAGAGATTATAGCCAATCTTCTCTACCTCATTTCTGCTATTCTATTTTTCTGCCATTGATAGTCTATTTTTCTCTTCCACTCCACTGTCTGCCTTGTTCACTGAGGCCTCTCTGCCACTGTTCCTGAAATGCTCATATTCTTGTTCTCTCTCCCTAGAATGTCCTTCAGTATTTTTTGTAGGGTTAGACTGGTGGTCACAAATTCTCCTAGTTCCTCTTTGTCATGGAAGCATCTTGCTTCTCCATTAATTTCTATAGAGAGTTTTGCAGGATATATCAATCTGGGCTGGAGATTTTTCTCCTTCAGCGCTTGAATTACTTTACTCCAAGCTCTTCTTGACCTGATGGTCTGTGTGGAGAAGTCTGCCATGATTTTGATGGGTTTTCCTTTATAGGTGATCTGTTTCTTTTCTCTGATGGCTTTTAATACTCTGTTGTTATATTGAATTTCTGGGATCTTGATTATTATGTGTCTGGGTGTAGCTCTGTTTGGGTTGTAGGTGGCTGGAGTTCTGTATGCTTCATACCTCTGCATATCATTTCTTTTTTCTATGCTTGGGAAATTTTCTTTAATAATTTCTGTGAATAGCCTTTGTAATTCCTCTTGTTTGATTCCTGCTTCTTCATTCACATACTTTATTCTTAAGTTATAAATCCTCTTGTCATCTTCCAGTCTATGTATCTTTACTGCCTGCTCCCTTGTTATTTTTAAGAGATCTTCGCTTTCATGACCCCGCGTTGCAAGCCTGTGTTCAATTTTTGATAGTCTATCTTTGGTTTCTTTCAAGCAGTTTTGCCAGCTTTCTATGGAGTCTTTAGTTTCCTGATAATCTCTTTGAATCTGCTTCATGAATTCTAGGTTTTTCCTGAATTCTTCAATAAATTTTTCTCTCCATTTGTGTTCCTCCATTCTTCTGTCTGTGTCTTCTTGAGAGGTGCCCAGCCCTTCTTTTATTAATCTACTTATCTCTTGTTTAATTTGAATTAATATTTCAGTTTTGGTCCCGCTTACGAGGTCCTGAAGATATCTCTTTATGTCCACTAATGCTGTGTTTGATGTTGCATTTTTGCTGCCCTCAGTCTCTTTTGTATTTCCCACTCCTGGATCAGTGTTCTCAGGGTTAGGGGCTGGGAGTGTTTTCTTATTTCTCTCTTTCGTCATGTTTTTGGTTCCTTCCATACAAGTGTACAGTGTAATTCCCAGACCCTTTTCTTGTTGTTTAAGGCTCCTCTAGAGGGTGCAGGCTAGGAGCTTTAGCCCTCTTCAATAGGTTATCAGAGATTACAGTTCACCCACAGGCAGTGTACGCTAGCTCCTCCCTTCTGGGCCAGTCAACCTTTGCAGGCCTTCACTGCGTCAGTGTGCACTGATCTCAGGGGTGCAGCATAGTCCAGGCATTCCACTAATCTGCTTGGGGAGGGGAGCAACCATCTGAAGCCACTTCCTTATGGAGTTAGGGCTGTCCTGCCCAAATCCAACATGTCGTCCAGTCGGTTTCCCCTTTCCCGTGCGAGGGTCTTATTCCCATCACTCACCGCATCCCCGAGAACTGCTGGGCTCCCCGACCTCCAACTTCAGCACAGTTATGGTGGGAATTCACGGTGCCTCCAGGTGGGTTGCGTGCAGGGCCAGTCTGGGCAAGCTGCACGCAGGGCTGTTCAGCTCCGCACTCCAGCGGCTCAAGCCAGTCGCTTCAGCACGGATTGCTTGTTCAGGTAGGGTGGGATTCAGGCGGCTCAAGGAGGGCGCTGTGCTCGCTGATCTTATCTTCAGTAATAGTAGCCCCAGGACCTCATATTCAAGCGGGCTTTTGTACTTTAGTTTCTTCGTGGGTTGTGAGAGTCCATCTCTCTCTGTTTGGGTCTCTCCAGGGTGTTTTATTCTGGCATTTGAGCTGTCTCTCTCAGAGAGGGTCTCTCTCCTGCTACCTACCAGTCCACCATCTTGTCTTCCGTGTGCTTGACTTTTAAAAACCATTGTCTAGTTTTCAAAAAATCATTTATTATGATGATTGAAGAAGGACTTCCGGGTGTGAATGGTGTTCGTGAGCTCCCTTAAGCTGTGTCTGTAATCGTGAGGGTTTTAATAGATGGATGAAGAGTGCATTCCTGTAGTGCTATTTTATACTGTGAAGAGCTCATAAATTTCAGGGGACAAATGTCATTTATTACTGAGCAGGAGATGGCTCAGATATAGAGGAAAGAGAAACTAGAAAAATAAAATTAGAACTAGAAAATGCAGCTAAGGGATCTTTTCATGCACTATTCTGTTCTTTGGTTTCCATGCTGTTGTCTTTTATATCAAGTCCTGTGCACGGGGACCTCTGCCACAGCCCTCTCTCAGATCAACAAGGATTTCCTGGAAAGGAAATACAAATTTCATTAAAAAGCCATGTATCATTTTTGCATATGTATTATTTTTACAGAGTACAAGTGCAAAGCAAACTCCGTGTGTAGGAGTAAAATATGTTTGTTGTGTTTCTGCTATTACATATCTAGATGGGTGTCTCTCCCTCCTTTTCAAGTTAGTTCAGATTGCTTTAACTCACGGGAAAGGATGACGTTTAACATTTTCTTCAGTTAGTTTGCATGGTAACATTTGTGTTAGATGAAATTCTTCTGGGATACATGTGTTTTTAAAACTCATTGACCTTTTACTATATCACAGGTCTCACAGAATTTGCTAAGAACCCCCTGTTTCTTTTTCTTTTTCTTTTTATCAGTGTGTTCCTTTGCGGTTATGATATGTAAATCTGGAAATGCGTTATTCTGCAAGAGGTCAGGTCACGGGTATCCTACTTAAACAATTTTTCATTCTAAGAGCATTTTACGAGAAAATCTCATTTGAATGCATTTTGCCCTCCACGCCTTACTCTTGAACTTCAGAAAGTTTTATGGCTTCTCTTGATGTCTTATCACCACAACTCCAGGCGGACTCTGCCATTTATTGTTGTGGTGAAGAACAGGAAAAGCAACTGGTCGCTGCCAGAGTGGCTGTGACATCTCCTGTCAACATTCAGAAAATGACTGACAAGAAAATGTGTTATCTTATTATCCAATAGCTTTTTCACCCTGCATAGCCTCCAAGCAAGGGAGGTGACCCAGCGGGGATGGTTTCACATTTGCTGAGTCATAAGCATAAAGATTTCGAGAGACGGCAGGATGATCCTTACCGTGGCACTCACAAACACAGGCTCTCAATATGTATCGCCTTCACCCATCCGGGGTTTACTTCGTGTGCCCTCCACAGAAACCTCTCAACCCTTTGTAGTTTCTTCTCTGCCTCTCTGTTCATTTACAATAACATTGCTTATCTGATGCATGAGCTCATGTGGATTTTTGAGACATCATTTAAACAAAAAATATATTAGTGCATATTAATTCTACAAAATATTGGGTTTCAGTGTCATTTTCATGCTAGTGTATAACACAGTTTGATCATATCCACTCCCGTTACCCACTGTTACTTCCTCCTCCCCTCTCCTCTTGTTTCCTTCCTCTCGTCTAATATGAGTGGGACACCAATTTTTAAAAAACGTGATATTTGTCTAATTCTGATTCAGGAATTGTCTTTCAGTCATGGCAACATTACATCGTAAAAACCCTATCATGAATCCTGATATACAGAGTCTCCTGCAGTTCATTTCCCGTATGTAACACTTCACCCCACACCACATGCAGTCCTGTTACTATGCAGCTTTTCTGGCTTGAGCCTTATGACCCATCAGACTCCACATTGATTTTTATTTTGTCTCCACCTTCTTGAGTCTATGGTGATATATCAAGATCTAGTGTTGGAGAACAATTAGTGTTGTTCACCCTTCAGCCCTCTGTGAATCAGGACATCAATAACCTCACCTTCATCTTTTAGAAGCAACTGGTCGCACGGTTGCTCATTTCCTGAAGTGAGTAGGGAGTGGGTAGAAGAGCAGGCAGGCATGTTAACAGATGAACGCTAGCCTGTATGGTCACAGCCCTACTGTAGGTCTGCACAAAATGCCGTGGGACCCACAAATGCTCAGAAATGCATTTATTCACGACATCCCTAAAGTAGAAGCCATCCAAATGCCTGTCAGCTGATGAATGGAACAAAATATGGTATAACTGTGCAGGGAAAATTACAACAGTAAAGCAGAACAAAATACTAATGCTTAGAGCAACATGAATGAACTTCGAAAGCGTTACTCCAAGTGAAGGAAAGCAGTCACAAAAGACCACACACTATGCGACTCCATTGATATGAAGTGCCCAGCCTTGACACATCTACAATAACAAAAAAGGAGATCAGTGGTTGCCAGGGATGGCATGGGGAAGAGATGCTAGCTAGAGAAGTGGAATTTCTTTTTCAGAGTAATGTAAATGTTCTTAAGTTGGTTATGGTGATACATGCACAACTCTGCAAACATACAAAAAGCTATTCAAGCATCAGACAGTATAAATGAGCAAATTGTTCTATACAGATGTCAGTTCAGTAAAGCTGTTCAAAATGCTGTGGGAGCAAAGGAATTGTAGGAATCACTGCTGATGTCATGGGGATGGGATCTAACATTTTTCAAAGGGTTAGCCCTCAGGACAGCCTTCAGGTGGGTGCTCTCATCCCCATCTTTAGAGGACCAAACCTGTCCCCAGCCACAAAGCAGAGCCAGGACATGGTCCCAGGCCTGCAGGGCTCCATCAGCAGTCTTTCTCACTTACCCCACTTCCTTCAGAGGAGGTGAAGTTTGTGCTCCTCCTTGAAGGATCAGCAGGAGCTCATGAGGCAGAGGTGGCCAACGAGGGACATTCGGGCAGAGAGAGGCACAGTGGTCAAGGTCCTGCAGGAAATGAAACGGTGCTTGCAATCCAGATAACGTGATGTGAGACCAATAAAGTATGTGCAAAGGTGTGGGCATAGTTTGAAGGAATCAGCAGGGGCATAGAGATAACCGGAAGCATCACCATCTTAGGTCTGATAGGGGAGGGGAAGAAACTATTACGGGAACACAAGGGAGGGTGTTCATATATACAGAGCTGCCTCCCACAGAGGGACCCAGTCGCAATGGTATTCCAACATGGCAAGAGCTCAGACAATGGCTGCCCTGACCTATTTTCCTTCTGCCCTCTAATCTCTGCCAGTTCCTTTCACTGTACTGAAGAAGCCACAGTGCAAGAGAATCCACTTGTCACCCATACAGGATAGCACTGTCCTGGGGGAAAGTCATGGGAGATAGACTGAGAGGGACAAATGGAAGGTGTTCAGCACAGAGGCGTGAACGGAATGGTGGGTTCTAGGATTGGTGAAGGCCATGATGATCCATGACACTATTATAATTGTCTACTCTGATTCCCATTCTTCCCCCATCTTCTTCCCTATTGGCTACATTTTGTGCTTGGTAGTCCTAAGAGGTACAGTCCAGGAGCTTTTCTTAGTGGGCTTCAAGAGCCTTCCTTCTTTGGTCAAGGCCTTGCAGCCTTACCTTCTTACTTGCCCATTCTTCTTACAAGCCCATTCTTGTCCCCAATGCTGGTCTTAGATAAGCCAGACCTTGCAGGTCAAGTCAGGAAGTTCTAATCTCAGGAAATCAATATTGATAGTATAGAGTAAATGAGCTCCTCAGTGCTGAAGAAGACTAGAAATTTCTCTTCCTGAGATGGCTGAGGAAAGGGGGAAGGACTGTTAGTGATCGTGAGGGTATGTGGTGCACTCTTGTCGGCCACCAGAAGGCAGATGCACCAATTTTTAGAACACTGGTGCCCCTGGAGAACAGAGAAGGGGGAAAATGGTGTCTTAGAAAAGAAATTGTAATTGTGAAGCTTAATTTTCCACTTGACTGGATTAAGATATTCCCAGATAGGTGGCTGTATCACGGAGGCACTGAACTCATCAGTGGGTGCTCTTAGGAGGTGAGACCCAGCCAGAGTTGGGTCACTGGGAAAGTGTCTTTACAGGTGTGTCTCTTGCTTTCCCCAGGCACCATGAAGAGAACTGTTTCACCCCACCATGCCCTTCTGCCGTGATTTTCCTGCGTTGGAGCCATGGATTGAAACCTCTGAAACTGAGTCATTTCTCCTTTACATTGTGGGTATCAGGGATCTTGTTTCAGCCAAAGAAAATCTGACCAATGCAGATAATTGGTCCCACAGAGTTACAGTCATTACTGTGACTATATGACCATGTGTTTCAAAAGCCTTTGAAACTGGTTTCCAGAAGGAATTTGGAAAGGTTTAGTGATGTGGGCTAGAGAAGCCCTAGAATGCTATAAGCAGAGCATGATGGGTATTCCTGATAAGTTCAGAATGCTGGTAGACAAGCAGACCACAGAGGCCAGCTTTGGGCTGTTTCAGAGTAGGACCCTTTTGGGAACTGGACTAGAAGCCATGCATACTACTTCCTGGCAAAGCACTTGTCTACATTTTGCTCATAGTCTAAGACTTTGTGGAAGGCAGAATTTAAGGGCTATGGACTAAGTGAGCTCACAGAGGAAATTCCAAGGAAGCCCAAAGTTTGGACTGTAGCTGTGTGCTGCTGGGTGCTTTTAGCCAATTTTATCGTGAGACTCTCGAGCAAAAAGTAGAGATGGATTTTAAAAAGCTTAAATTTTAGCCTGAAAAAAAGCAAGTATAAATTTGGGGCCAAAGAAGGTGTGGTAGCTGACGGAATTAGCACGATTAAAAAGAAACCAAATACTTTGAACCAGGGCAAGAAGAAACACGCCATGAGGGCACTTCAGAAATCAATGAGTCTCTACCCATTGCTGGCTTAAGAGTACAAAAGTGTAAACCCAAACTACGTATTCCATTGTTTTCAATCATATTTTAATATATATGCTAATTTATTTATTTATTTATTTATTTTTTAAAAATGATTTTATTTATGCCCTTAGTTTATCTTAGTTCATTGAAAGGAAAGTTTTGTTATTATCTTTGTGTTTCTTCTTTGTAAGAAAATTTTTGGTCCCTATCTTATGTTCTGAGTAACTACTTTGAAAATAATGATACACAGTGTATTGACTATTGTTATTCTCTTATTCTTTTGTTATGAAATTTTGTTTTAATTTTCATAAAATAAAAAAGTATAAACCTGTCATTTGAGAAAAGAACTCTGGGCTTGCTATTTGAAAAGAACCACCCTGGGGATTCATTTCACCATGTTCAGTCATAGACCATGTTCAGTCATTCAGAGACCACTACTGTCATGGTCCAAGGGGGCCCAGGTTCTGCTCTCCTTGGTTGCAGACTGTGGTGGCCTTGTCCATGTGATGCTGATTTTACTTTATGCAGAATGCAAGAGCTTGAAGGGAAACTTTCACACATAATTCAAAGGAAGACCTGGGAGGTCAGGTAATGTACCCTGAGAAGGAATTGCATGAAACTATGGGGAATAAAATTGAAGGCAGAGAGGAACTACCAGGAAGTCAGAGATGCCAGGAACATAGAATGTCTGCTGAAGAAATCTACAGGTAGCACACAAAACCAGCCTAAGACAGAGACCATATAAGCTTTGATCATAGAGGCTGGGATACCCAAGCCCTTTGGAACTTACATCTCACCACTGTGTACCCCAGGTGCTGGAAATGGGGTTACAGTATTTAATATTTGCCCTGTTAGGTTTTGGTCTTGCTTTTGTGCTGTTCTTTTTCATTTCCCCATTCCTCCCTTGTGTAACGAAAATGTTTACCCTGTGTAATTCTATCTAGGGAATCTAAAACATGTTTTTTAAAACTTCTACAGAAGTTTACTGCTAAGGGTTTTCCTTGAGTTTCAGAGGAGACTTTGATTTCAACTTTTGAGCAATGCTCAAACTGTGGAGACCATAGTGAAGGGATTAATGTGTTCTTGGTTGTAGGCAGGATAGTCACCTTATGATCTTGTTATTGTCTGTATTTGGAGATTAAATATGATTCAAGAAGATCTGTTTGGGTGTCATGTTGATGAGGGATGGAATGTCATCTTGAGAGACTCCTGGATAAGTGATTGGCTCACATGGACACTATACTTACCAGTGGTGGATTAATCCTGTGATAGTCACAGCTGAATATGCTGATAAGAGGTGAGACCCAGTTGGAGGAACTGGGTCACCGGGAGGAGCATGTTTTTGGAGTGCAAATCTCTTGCTGGTGCTTCCTCCTGTCTCTGCTTCATCGCCATCATGAAGTGAGCACCTTTGCCATATCATTCTCTTCCACTACGATGTTCCTAAGTCTTTCTTCCTTTGTCACAGAATAGATTTGACCTAGGATCACATGTCCACATGAATAAGGGCTCTCAGAAACCAAAGCATATAACAGAGACCACTTCATTAATTTATAATATAGAACAGTTTTGGGGAAATAGGTCAGAGCTGTCAGAGTTTGATTAGCACATTCTGCTTGTGCAGAACAGCTTCATGGGAAAACAAGTAATAATCATAAGGTGGCTGGAAATGAGAATAAAGTGGAGCTGGTTGTATTGATTGGAAGTTTATTGCTTTGATTTGCTGTATCGAGACTCTGAACAAGGATGGATGAGTGAGGGTTTTGCAGTGGTTGAAAGGGCAGCCTGCTCCTTTGATGACACTTAAATAGGGATCCCCAACCTTTCCTGTATTATCTTTATTGTTGAGCAATCTTTCTCTTGAATGGTGAGCATTTTGTCTCCCTTTTCTCTTCCCTCTTCTTTCTTCTCATCCTGCCTCATCTCTCCTATCAATCAATCAATCAATCAATCATCTATTCTATCTATTCATCCATGCATGTATGCATGCATTTATCCACTCATCACCTGTCCTGCCAAAAGTCAGCTTATATTCTATTGTTAGGGCCTAAGAACCATTATGAGGCTTATGATAATTGTACAGATATTTGTTCTAACTCATATGCCTTGACTTGCGGTTTCTACTCTCAGAGAACAACCTGTAGTTCATAGAGATAATCATTTCTTGGGGTTACTGGGGGGCCAGGTCACTCAAATTGAGGTTCAGATTGAAAATGACATATGATAAAAAAAAAGTGCTGCTGCCTAGCGCCATCCAATGGAAAGGCAGGGTCCCCAAAACATTAGGGTGTGTCCTCCCCCACCTTACTCACAGATCTAGGGCCATGTGGCTTTGGTTCCCCTAAGACAAAATGATTATGAAAGTCAAAAGTTTGAATCAGTTCAGGAAATCAAGGCAGCACAACTAATGACATTCACTAAAGAGAACATTTGGGGCTGTTTCAGAAGCAGCAAGAATGTTAAATGTGTTCAGAGTAAGTGGATGTCTTGAAGGAGATGGATGACAATGTCTTTTACTGTCATACATTTTTGAAAATCTACACACTCAAAATATATTTTGTATCTCATCGTATCTTGATAAAAGCTCTGGAGACTTTTGAGTTTCATGTATGTGCATTCCAAATCTCTCACCAGAATTGGGAAGTTATTCTCTATTATTTTTTTTTTAAATCATCCTACCTCTTTCTATTTCCTCCTTATGAGATTGCCATAATATAAATCTTAGCTCCTTTGATGATGTCCTATGGTCCAGTAGGCTTTTTTCATTACTTTTTATTTTCTTTTTTCTCTGACTATATTTTCAAGTGATTTGTCTTTAAGTTCACAAATTCTTTCTTTTGCCTAATCAAGTCTACAATTGACATTTTCTATTGCATTTTAAAAATTTAATGGATTGTATTCATGAGTTCCAGAATTTCTTTTTAGTTCCTTTGTAGGATATCTATCTCTTTGTTAAACTTCTCATTGTGTTCATGCATTGTTTTTCTGATATTGTTATCTGTGTTTTCTCATACTATGATTAACTTCTTGCAAACTATTACTATGTTGAATTATTTTCAGTCAATACATAGATCTTCTTTAAAGTTGTTTGCAAGATTGGCATGTTACTTTGGTAGTGTCAGGTTTCCTTGATTTTTTCATTTTTGCTGCTATTTTTGTATTTGAAGAAACAGTCATCTTTTCTAGTCTTTTATTTTATTGTTTTGTTTTTATTTTAAAAAGCAAAAAAAAATCTGAGTTAACAATGTACAATATATTAACTAGTGTTAATTCCCTACTTTTTTTCTTTTTTGAAATTCTGGTTTTTTTTTTTTTTTTTTTTGCTTTTTGAGGCAAGGTCTCACTATATAGTGCAGGCTGGTCTTTATTTTTGAGTTCTTCATATTCTAGATATTAGTCCTTTGAGGAACAGCTGACAGATTTTTATTTTAATACACTGTGGGTTGTCTTTTCACTCTGCAGGTTTTTTTTTTTTTTTTTGCTGTGCAAAAGCTTTTTAATATGATGAGATCCCAGTTGTAGATTCTTTGTAATACTTCCTGTGCAATTGAGGTTTTGTTTGTAAAGTCTTTGTCTATGCCTATGTCTTCAAGAGTTTTACCTACTCTATCTTTCAGCAAATTTAGTATTTTTGTTTTAATACTTAGATATTTGATTCATTTTGGTTATTTTATTGCATGGTGAAAGATATGGATCTAATTTTAATCTTTGGCATGTGAAAACTCAGTTTTCTCAGCACCATTTATTAAAGAGGCTATCTTTCTTCATGGAATTGTAGTCCTTATTATCTCTTTCTAGAATGTCCTTGATATTTTGTTTTTGTGTTGAATTTTTGGAATCTTGACTATTATATGCCTTGACATAGATTTTTTTGTTTGTTCATGGTTATGGAGTTTCATATGCCTTGCTTATTTGTATGTCAAATTCTTTTTCTGTGTTCAGGAAATTTTCTGCCATTACTTCTGTGAACAGTTTTTTTTTACTTCATTTATGTCATCTCCTGCTTTTTCATTGACTCTGACCAATCTTATGTTATTCTTCTTTGCATCTTCTAGCAGTTGTTGTATTAATATTTTGTGGCCCCATTCTATTTTAGAGAAATATTTCTTTTCATGATCACTAACCACAATTTTGTCTTCTTCTATATCTGATATTCTGTGCTCACATTGGTTCATTCTGTGGTGTATACTTTCAATGGATTTTTTTTTCAATGGATTTTTTAAAAAAAATCTCCTGCATATCTGAATCTGTTTCATGGATTCCATTTCTTTCCTATGTTGGACCTTCATGGTTTCCATCATTTTTCTAAGCTCTGCTTTTAAAAATATTTTTATCTTTTCTAGAGTCACTAATTATGTCTTTCATTATGGTCACCATTTTTGTAGATATCTGAGAAATTATTTCTATTTTGATTTTTTCTAGAGCCTCATGTACCTGCTTTGATATTTCTGCTGTTACTACTTCAGAGAGTCCATGTGGGTGGCTTTCGAATTGTTCCAACTCACTGATCCCTGGGTTTGCCTTTGGCAAGCTGGAAGTCTGGGGTTGCATCCTGCTTCCATGTCTTCTTATTATATTTTCTTTTTTTTCTTTTTAGTTTAATTCTTGGGTTGAGCTTGTAAATTGCTTATGGAAACTAGCTTTATTGCTAGTATTTAGGACCCTTAGGACATGACTACTTTTCAGACTGGCTTTTGGGTTTCAAGTCTGCTGTAAGATCTTACCACTTCTGTTTATTGTGGGTGAGAAATTGTTGTCTATTGGCTTAGCCCCTGGTTCTTTGGCCTTGGGATATGATTTCTTTATGACTCATAGGCACTCTTAGTCTTTGTATACCAGGAATAACAACTCACTGGAACAACTAGGTCATCTTTGCTAAAGCAGTACAATCAGCAGTAACAAAAGCATCAAACTTAGCCTAGAAAAATGACAAACTCTGGTAACTACTATTTTGACAACTTTAACTATATGAATTGGATTTGTGGTTATATAACAAAATCTAAAACAAACCAAAAATTGCATACAGTAAATAAGCCCTTGTTATGACAATTTTACCCTCAGGGGAGAGAATTTAAAAGAAGCTAGAGGAAAAATAGAGAAATAGAAGAAGAGATTGGAAACAAGGTTGGTGGACAAGAAAAGATTATACAGCTGGAGAAAAAGATGGAGGAAAAAGATAAGGAAGAAAATTAAAAAGGACAGAACAGAACAACAACAGCACTAGAAACAGTGTTTACACTCATGTACAAACAGGAGCAAACAAGCAAGAAAAAGCAAAGCAAAACACAACAAAACAAATATAAAAAACAAGAAAAGAAAAATAAAGTTGAAAATGAGAAAAACATGTCTACTTTAAGGCATATCTCTGCTGTCACCGGTAGACAAAGTGGGCAGACAGAGTCCAGATCCATGTTGACTAGTCCTGGCAAACCAGTTATAGTTTTGTGGTGGGGTAGTGGATAATCCCAGGAAGTCAGTTCCAGTGAATCCTGGAAAGCCTTTAGTTCCATTAAAGTTCAGGCTGCTTTCTGGATGTGAGGCTGAAACCCAATTTATTTAGCCTGCAGCAGTCTCCTGCCAGCTTGAACTTGGCTCCCTACCAGTTGGAAGTCAGCTTTTTGACCTCCTCCTTTCTTGAATTTGGCAGCCTTACCCTGACACTGGCAGCTGGTAGCTGGAGCCCTCCCACAGCTGTTCTGAGCTCTGAGCTCAGTTGGCCCCGCTTCAAGATGGCCACCAGCCAATCGCCCTCTCCCAAGGGATGTCTCAACCCAGATAACTTACCATCCACAGCAGTCTGCTGTGTCTCCTGCTCAGTTCCACTGGTACATTTCTCTGTTAGCCCGTGGGGTTGCCATTAGTAACCATATGTCTACAGGCTGTAGTTGCCTCTCCCATACAGTGTGTCAGGGATCAGGGAAAAAGCACAGCTTGTTCAAGTCTGTCTCTTTGTTCTCCCTGTGGGCTTCAATTCTTGCTCCAGATCCTTCCTGAGTCCCAGGGACCCACTTACCTACCTCACATTCTTTCCTTTCTCACATTGCTGTATTCCATCATTTGGATGCCAAATCTCTGAGTGACTGTTTCTTTGCTGTTCACCATTCTGCCATCTTCCTGTAAGTCCACACTCTAACTGCTTTAATATTCTGCTTTTGTGTTGTATTCCTGGAATCTTGACTATTACATGCCTTGATGTATGCTTTTTTTGTTTGTTTATTCATTCATGGCTATTTGGAGTTCTATAAGCCTCATTTATCTGTATGTCAAATTCTTTTTCTCTTACTGGGAAGTTTTCTGCCCTTACTTCTGTGAACATCTTTTTAAAATGTCATTTGTGCTATCTCCTTCTTATTCACTGACTGCAGTCAATCTTGTGTTATTTTTATTTGCAGCATCTGGTGGCTGTTGAATTGATTTTTTTGGTCCTGTATTATTTTTGGGAAATCTTTCATGATTTTTAAACACAAACTTGTCTTCTAGATCTGATAGTCTGTCTTCACATTGATTGATTCTGCTGTGTATATTTTCAATAGACTCTTTTATTTCTTGAATATCTGTTTGAATCTGTTCCATGGATTCCATTTTTTTCCTATGCTGGGCATTCATGGTATTCATCATTTTCATAAGCTCCTCTCTTAACTGTATCTGCTCTAGAGTCACTAAGCGTATCTTTCATTATGGTCACCATCTTTGCAGTTATCTGAGAAATTATTTCTAATTTTATTTTTTCTAATGCCTCAATCAACTACTTTGTTAGTTCTGTTGCCATTTCAGAGAGCCTAGGTGGATGCCTTTTGAATTGTTTTACCTCAGTGCCCTCCTGGGTTTGCTTTTGGTGAGTTGGAAGTCTGAGGTTGTATCCCGCTTCCATGTTTTCTCATTTTCTGTTTTTTTTTAAAATATTCATTTATGTGTTGATGCTTGTAAATTTCTTATGGTATGTAACTTTATTTCTAGTATCAAGAACTCCTTAGAATATGACTACTTTTCAGAGATATCTTCTAAGTGTAGCTGGCTTTTGGCTTTGAATCTGTTGCAAGCTTCCACCTCTTAAATTTATTAGGGATAAGAAGTTACTATTTGGCCTAGGACTGGTTCTTTTGCACTGGCCTAGAGTATTGTTTATTACCCTCAGACAATCTCAGCCTTGGCATATTAGGAAAAACAACTGATTAAAACAACTATGATACCTTGGGGAAAGTAATATAATCAGCTATAACAATAGTATACAAGACAACATAGAAAATGATAAACTGTGGTAACTGTAATTTGCCATCTTTAATCACAGCAACAAGATTTGTATATAACAAAATAACAAATCAGAAAGTTATATACTGTAAATATCCCCTCAATAGATCAAATTTACCCTCAGGGAGAAAATTTAATAGGGGCAAGAAGGAAACAATGCAGAAATAGAAGAAGAGACAGAAATTAGAAGCAAGGCTGAAGGATAAAGGAAGATCATAAAAGCTTTAGGAAACTCATGAAGAAGATAGGAGGGAAAGAAAGAAGTAAGAAACAGAGTCTAGAATAGAACAAAACAACAACACAAAGCTAGAAACAGTGTTCACACTCATAAAAACAAGAACCAACAATAAAGAAAAATGAGAAAGAAGGGTATAACGGAAACAAAACTTTGCAAATGAGAGAAAGAGGGGTTGAAGGGAGAGAAGGGGAATGAGAAAAAAAGAGGTACCAAGAAATATCACGTGCAAGTAAAAATTCCCTATGATGAATGTGATCATTATGTATATCTAGATTGTATCAGTAAACTTAGTAATAAAAAGTGGGGGAAAAGCAAAGAAAGGAAGAAAGAATTCTATATTTTTTCATATGTTTCTTCTGTCACTGGTAGACAGAGCCCAGATCCATGCTGGGTGATCCCAGCAAGCCTGCAGTAGAATTATGGGGGGATAATGTATAATCCCAGCAAGCCTGTGCTTTGGACTCCACTGAAGTGCAGACTGATCCTGGTTCATGGCTGTGAGGCTGGCACCTGAAATGTTCAGTCCACAATACTGTGGGTGCCTCTTACTGGCTTAACTCAGCTCCCTGACCCTGGGTGTCTCCCATAGCTATGCCTCACCTTGACATGGGAGCCCCAGATGCAGCCAATCTGCTGCTGCTATGAGTCCCAGGTTAATTTCTAAAATGGCGACCAGTGAATATCCTCTCCTGCAGACATCTGACGAGATCATTCACCATTCACTATAGCCTGCATTTCCCACTGCTCTGTTCCACTGGTGTGTTTCTCTGTAGAGGCTTCTGGAGTCACCTGTAGTCACTGTTCCTCTTTAGGCTTGAGCCCTTGTTTTCATGCTTTGAGATGGTATTTGGGGAGAAAATCAGATTTTCTCCCAGAATGCTCTTCTGCGTGGAGGTCCCTCTTCTCATTCTCTGTTTGGCCCAGATTCTCGCTTCATATCGTTGAGAGATCCCAGGAACCCACCTCCCTCCTTCTTCTTTTCCCCACATTGCTATATCTCAGTGTCTGGACTCCAAATTTCAGAGAGGTTGACATGCTAATGCTCACCACTCTACCATCCTTCCAGAAATCAGGTCCACACTTTTGAGTACTATATTTGAATCTCCTAAGGGCTTCTATTTATTTGCTTGGTCAGATGCCCTATGTTATTTTTAGTCTTTATTTCCCTGGCCAAGTGTTCTGTTTGTTCTGATTGGTTTCTCTCTTTCTGGTTGCTGAATTTCCTTTAATGTGCTATTTCAAAAACAGCCACAGCAGGAGGCTGGCTTCTGATTGGTAGAAAATAAAGGGTTTTCTACTACATCTGAAGAGGAGGTATGCGGCAGAGGTGGGCATGAGTGTCTTGCTGAGAGCCTGGATGGAGCCCCTTGGTGCCCAGTTATCTTTGTGCCCCTCTAGCTTAACAGATGTAGAAGATCAGCACCTCTGTGGCCTCTGAGAGGCTGTGGATGCCAGACACACATGTACAGGACTGATACTGTCTTGCCTTAGGTGTCCTTGTGTCCCTGTAGAGCATTTCCCATGAGCCTGTCATTATAGTCCTTGTGTCATGGCTCAGGGCTGTGAGGAAAGTCAACAGCAGCTATGTCCATTGAACCCCATTCCCTTCTAGCCCCACCCTTTCCAATGAGAAACTCACCTTCTCAAGAAAGGAAGCAGACGGGTGTGAAGGGGAGCTGGGTGCTGAATACATTGATTGACTTAAAATTACAAGTTACTAAAGGAAACACCTGACTTCTGTTTGCTTATCCTCTTATTTTTCAGGTTAGATGTGGTGAAAGACTTGTAAAAATTTAGAAAAAAAATGTAAAAGGATACTCTTCTCAGACTATATGATAATTTTAAAGAAAACAAAAGTGAAAATCAGAGAGGAAGCTTATGAGTGTGGTCTCTGCAGAGAAGATAACACAGACCCACGTCCCAACCTGTCCAGTGTGGTACCTATGTACCAAACATATGACTGTATGACATCGTCACAGAGACTTCTGCACATGGTGACAGGTAGCTGTGCCCACAGAGAAGTCCTTACCTCTGCAGCACAAATACTAGTTAACCAGAGCACACATGTATATTTTAAGTCAAATGATATGTTTTATGTACGTGTTGCTTTAATGGTCTTCTTCTTTTTCATTTTCTTCTTCTTCTTTGTCTTTTCAAGAGTCTCACTATGCAGTTCAAGCTGGTCTTGAGCTCACTGTATAGCCCAGGTTGGTCTCAAGCTTGCAACGATCCTCCTGCCTCAGCCTCCTGAATGCTGGGATTTTACAGGCATGTGTCACCATGCCGGGCTTTTAATGGTATCCTTGAACCCAAAGAATGTTGTGCTACCTGAAAAAAGCCAGGGACAGGAAGGTGAATACTGCATTATTTCATTTGTATTTAGAATCTAAAAATTCAAATTTCATGAAAGTAGAGACTAGAGCAGTGGTCACCAGGAATTGAGGGTGGAGGATGAGGGGAGATAATTAATTGGTCAAAGAGTGCAATTTAAGTTATATCAGAGAAATAAATTTTTGAGACCTAGGGGATTGCATGGACACTGCAGATGATGACGATATGTTGTGCATTTCAAAATTTCTTTTTTATTATTATTTTTTTATTTAAAAGAGAATAAAACAAAAGGGGGCAGTACAGAGCAGATCAGAAGAGGACAACATAGGCAACACAGTACTTTACATTAAGTCAACTGGACATCAACAGTATCTAACACCATATCTCTTACTCTGCTATAGTTGAGCATAGTTTCAATTACAATACTATCAAACATAACACAATAGTATAAAGCCATGCATATAGTGAAAGAATTCCAGGGCTTTCTGAACCGAATAACAGAAAATGATCAATGG
>PVJX010036336.1:0-17657 GCA_004027295.1 Dolichotis patagonum
TGTTTTGTTTTGTTTTTTTCTCTTTAAATAAAATTATTTAAAAAAAAAGAAAGCAGACATTCTTAGAGCAGTGACTCTTTCCTAGGGGGTTGGAATGCTGATTCCTGACTTCCTAAGGGTAATAGGGAACTATTTAGAATATGAGTCCTCAGATATGGGTGCATTTGTTTGCTCTTTTGTCTTGAGGCCTGGCCCACAGCAGGAGGTGTCTGTCTCCCCCATAGTTGCAAGGTATCTGGGCTTCTGCACTGGCTCCTTGCAGGACCTAGCCCTGTCTCACTGCCTATAATACTTCCAACTAACTCAACTGCCTGTAACATTTTGATTAGTTTTATTGTGTGTTTTTTTTTTTTTTGGTTTTATTCTCCTTAATAGAAAAAAATAGGGCCTGGGATTTAGCTCAGTGGTGCAAGCACCTGCCTGGCAAGTGCAGTCTTGAGTTTGATCCCTGCTACCAAACAAACAACAACAACGACGACAACAACAACAAAAAAAAGAAAGAAAGAAAGAAAGAAAGAAAGAAAGAAAGAAAGAAAGAAAAGAAAAAGAAAAAGAAAAAAAGAGCCTGGAGATACTGACAACTTCCTGAATGAAGGACAATACATCGATAATTGACTTTTCATTAACTATATTTTAAAAATTTAAATGTTCCTTTGCAATTTCCACCATCAGCAAACACAAAAGTAAAGAGACTACTTTGAGTATAAAATACTTGGAGGATTATGTGTCCTCTTTTCCACGAATCAAATAAATGAAAGATTGGATATGAGGACTTGTACCACACAAGCCCTTTTTCAAGGGACTGAAAAGATTTTATTGTACTCTCTGGAAGTTAGTAATTGCATTTCAAAAAGAAAATAAAAGTGATGAATATTTCCCCTTGAGTTCAAAGATGCCAGCTACTTTTATCCATGCTACTGAACTCCCAAAATTAAACTATACACATGGTACAGACTGGAATACAGTTTACCAGCTGGATGGTGAGGCTGGTGGGTATATATGCAACTATATTCAGTCCTTGAAACTCATCCTTCAAGTCCTCCCTCATACTTAGTGACAGTTTATCAGCTTCTTAGGGATACCAATTTTGTTTTCTTCTGGCTTTTTCAGATATACAAATCATTCCAAATCACTCTTTTTTATTGCAAGTTCTCCAATAGGTTGCAAAATAAATTTCAAGTATGGTTGGCTTTCAGTAACCACAGATTCAACATCTATGGATTCAACCAATCATAGCTTGAAAATATTTGAAAATTAATAAAAAAATCTCTGTATTGAACATGTAGACTTTTGATCACAATTCCTTAAACAATACAGATTAGCTGTTAGCATAGCATCTACAATGTGTTGAGTATTACAAGTAATCTCGAGATAATTTCAAGTCTATAGGAGGATGTGTATAGGTCACATGCAGATACTTCACCATGTTATACAAGGGTCTTGAGCATGCATGGATTTTGATAACTTTGAGGGCCAGGAAATCAGTCCTTCAAGCATATCAAGGGATAACGGTAAATTTCAGCTCTTTACAATGACCAGTGGGTGGTAAAATGTTCTGGCCTTTCTTTTTCGGTGACTTACATTAGGGACCTTGACTTCTTGGAATGCCTTGCCTCCAGATCTTCCAATAATGGTTCCTTCTCATTGCTATGGTCTCAGGTTAAGCATCTCTGAGCTATCTTTAGAGTATATTCATCGCATTCAAAATTTTATTTCTCCTGCAGCACATACCAATAATTGAAATTGTTTTGTACACTTTTTTATTTATTGCCAGCCTCATGACTCTGATGAGAATATAGATCCTATTCTGTTTGCTACTCTATTTCAATATCTAGTATAGTACCTAGCATATAGCTGGTGTCCAATAACATTTCATACCATCTTATCACAAAGAGTCTAAAATCGTGTGGGAAGTATTTGCTAAACAAGACAACCAACAATATAGGGTGGAGGGAAGGATGGCTTCTTCAGCTGTTACCTGCTGATGTAGGGGCCATTACTGTTCTATTTTTTTTTAAAGAGAACAAAAAACTGATAAAAGCCAATGATACAGAATTTGAAAACAGGAAAATAGGAAATTAACAATGGCAAATATACTATCATCTTCAAAGTAGCTTTTCAGATTATAAGATATAGACATGCATAACTGATCAGACAATGTAAGTACAAACCATTTTTTTCAATGAACTAAAAGAAATCAGTGATAGAACTGTCTTAGCTATCTTTTGTGTGTATGTGTGTGTGTGTATATATATATATATATATATATATATATATATATATATATATATTATTTTTCTTTTCCCTTCCTTCTTTCCTCCTTTCACCAAGGCCAGTTGTTCTTTCCTTTTGAGAAGTTTCTTTCCCTTTTACAATATCTGTTGTACATTTTAGATGTTATTTACTTTTTCAGTTTCTTACACTAGGGAGACAATAGAATGTTTCCACATGTGAATCTGATTTATTTTGCTTATGAGTATGGTCTCCAGTTGCATCCATTTATCTATAAAAGCCTCGAGTTTATCCTTCTTTATAGCAGAGTAGTACTCCATTATACAAAAATGCCACAGCTTTTTAATCCATTCCTCAACTGATGGGCATTTGGATTTTTTCCAAGTTTTATCTATTAAAAATTGTGCTGCTGTATACATGGGTGCACATATGTCAGTGTGATATGATGTTTTTAATTCTTCTGGGAAAATACCCAGAAGGGGATAGCTGTGTCAAATGAGACCTCTAATCCTAGTTTTTAAGGAATTTCCACACTGATTTCCATAATAGTTGTACCAGTCTACACTCCCACCAGCTGTGGAGAAGTGTTCCTTTTTCCCCATGGCCCCTCTAGCATTTGTTGTTGATTTCTTGAAGGCAACCATTCTTTCTGGAATGAGATAGGATCTCTGTGTTGCTTTAATTTATATTTCTTAAATGACCAATGATACCAAACATTTTTTCACATATTTATTTGCCACTGATATTTCTTCATCTTAGAAGTGTATATTTGTCTCAGAAGCTCATTTCTGGATTGGGTCTTTGAATTTGGGGGGCATGGTTTTTTCAATTCTTTATATCTTCTAGATAGAAGTCTTTTGTCTGAGCAAGACTTGGTTCAATTTTTTCCCACTCTGTAGGTTTTCTCTTCACTCTGTCGTTGATTTCTTTTGATGTGAAAAAACCTTTTATGATAAGATGACATACCAGGTGATGATTCATTGAACTACTTCCCTTGCAATTTGCTTTTTGTTCATAAACTCTGTGCCTACCCATATTCCTTCAAGATTTATACCTACTTTGTCTTCCAGCAGATTTAGTATTTCTGTTTTAATATTTAGAACTTTGATCCATTTTGACTTTAGTTTAACGCATGGTGATAGATGTGGGTCTAGTTTTAGTCTTTGGCATGTGGAAAGCCAGTTTTTCCAAAACCATTTATTAAAGAGGCTATATTTCTTTCAGTGAACATGTTTGACCCTTTTGTCAAAGATAAGGTGACTGCAACAACTCCCCCAACTTGGAGAAAATTAAAAGAGCTTATGAGACACCCAGTGACACAGTAGGGACTCAGCTGACACAAACACTATACGCAGGGAGATCTGGTGACCTGCAATAACCTGAAGACATAGCAACAGCAGGAACTAAGAGCTGACCTACATCAGTACTTCTAGGCTAGTTAGCCTAGGAAGAATATAGGACTCACCCAATAGGTCCTGCAGGAGGAATTCAGGTGACTGGCTCTCCTCTTCATTATGGTACCGAGCAGTTGGACAAACATCAACCACACAGTAGGACCCTACAATTCACACTACAGACAGTTGAGGCTGCTGGGATTAAAAGACCAAATATTTACACAAAAGGTGAAAATGACAAAACAAAAAGGAAAAATGAAATCTCAGGCATCTAGTCCGTCAGAACAAGTACAAGTGACATTGAAATAGAGGATTTTAAAAGTCATACCCCTGAAATCTCTGAAAAGATAGCCAATGAAATAAAGAAACAAATTCATGAGGCTATGGAGGAAATCAAATTAGAAATAGTTACGTATGTAAAGACAGAAATAACAACTTTAGTAAAGGAGTTACTCAGCATAGCCAGAGAAGAAATAGATAAAAAAATACAGGAGCATGGGAAATTGATTGCAACTTTGAATGAACAATATAGAACACAAGCAGAATCTATGAAACAAATTCAAAGAGATATTCAAGAAAAAAAAATTCTATTGAAAACTGGCAAAACCACTTAAATGAAGTTGAGGATAGAATTACCTTGAGGACAGGATCACAGTTAGCAACCATGAAGAGTAGAACTTCTAAAAACAACAAAGCAGCATGAAATGATAATGTATTAGCTTTTCAGGATAATGCCAAGACAAACAATATATAACTAATAGATATCAGTGAAGATGCAGGAGTCAACAAGAATGACATAGGTAAACTATGAACAGAAGTAATAGCAGAAAATTTCCCAAACATGGGGAAACATCTGATATACAGATAAGTGAAGCATATAGAACAGTCACAACCAACATAAATCTACACCCAGACATCTAATAATTAGAATCCCAGACATACAATCCTAAAACAGAATACTAAAAGCTGTTAGAGAAAAGACACAACTCACCTATCAAGGAAATCAGAATCATGACAGACTTTTCCGCCCAAACCCTCAAGTTAAGAAGACCTGGGAATGCAGTATTCTCAGCTGTGAAAGAAAAAACTTTCAACCCAGACTGATGTATCCAGCAAAACAGTCTTTCAAATTTAATGGAGAAACAAGATACTTCCATGACAAAGAACAACTGAAGAAATTCATGTCCATCAAATAACCCTAGAAAGAATATTAAAAGACATACTAGATAGAGACAAAAATGACCACAATCTCCTGAACAACAACAGAAAAACACCACCAGGCAGGGCAAGAAATTAAAGAATGGGGAAAAGCAGAAAAAAAAAAAAACAATAGAAACATAACATGACAAAGTTGAGCCAGTACATATCAGTTATATCCATAAATGGACATGGCCTCAATTCACCTATCAAGAGAAATAGGTTGACAGAATGGATCAAGAAACAGGATTCCCACAATATGCTGTATACAAGAAACACATCTGATCCAAAAGGAAACTCATAGATTAAAAGTCAAAGTTATAAAGTTGATTCCTAAATATTTCATTTGATAGTATGCTATTGTGAAGGGTGTGGTTCCCCTAATTTCTATCTCAGTAAGTTTGTTGTTTGTGTACAGGACTGCTATTGATTTTTGAGTGTTGACTTTGTATCTAGCTACACTACTGAATTTGGTTATTAATTCTAGAAGTTTTGGGTGGAGCATAAAATATTTCCTTTTCAAAAGACATTTTTCCTTTAAATTTGGATTTATCAGTAGTATATGGTTAAAAAAATACTGGATAGTTAGGGATAATATATGGGTTTATGTTATGTGGGTCAACTGGAACTGATAGGTGATAGCTGCCTGGAGGATTTTGTTAGGGAAATTCCAAGAATTAATCCAAATTCACAATCCACAGTGTCTCCTTTGGTTCTGCTGGCGCAATGGCTATGTGAGGTCAAGTTCCTATGCGTTCCAATTCTAATGCCTGTCTTTAGTCACGAAAAAAGCAAAGTGAGGAGACAGAAGCTCTGGGACAGTTCTTTAATTGTATCATACCACTGTCTAGGCTAATTAAATAAAAAGAATTGTCACTTTCTCCTTGGCAAAGTAGTAAAGAACTGGAAATGGCACTACCGTTTTTAGCATGTGACTTTGCACAAATCATAACTTTTCCACGTTCAGTTTTCTCTCAAACTTAAATTAGCTTAACTAATTTTAAACTACCTAAGATCATTAAAGAATCAAATAAAAATATCAAATCAAAACCTACAGACTCATGCTGTGCTCTTTGTGGGAATTCAGTAGCCTCTAGACTGCATTTGCTTCCTGTGTGTTCTGAATTTTCTTGGCTTTCCCCCTGGAAACTTTGGGATGCCCCCCTATGGCCCCTTGCCTCTCCTGGTGATCACACTTGTCATTCTGAAATGGGCTATAGGCTGTCATGTGCATATAGGACAGAGACTTTTAGGGGCTAATTGGTACCACCCAGACTGTGGGTCCTGTGTGTTATTTTTCAAATGTCTTTCCTCATCTAGGAATTTGTTTTGGAATATGTCTTTGTCTACAAATTGCGAGCTGGGAAGTTGGTAGATTTATGAGTTAATTTACCCCTGGAAAATAAGCAATGGTTTCTCAGGGATTAAAGTTTTAGATTAGAGACTCTCGTCTTTTGGGGGCACCATGTATATTTTTTGGTTCCCAAGTCTGTGTGCCTTTCATCTTCTGGCCAGTGTTCAGACTTGTTGCCAGTTTTTCATGAAACATTCAAAAGGAAAATGAGAAGGAAGGCACCAGGGAAACAAACTGAGCAAAGTGGTAAGAAATTCTTTAAGCAGTCCAGGCGCCACTAGGGAGAGGGAACCAGGAAAAGGCTGTGCTGACTGACAAGTGATGGAAAATCACTGAACTGGAATAGACCTCACTTGTACTGACACGCGCTAACTGAAGTGAACAGCTGGGATGAGGTTATTGAGCATCTTATTTTGGAGTTTGGCAGTGGACTGAACTCTATTTGCATAGCAGACAGCTATGACAGGATTTTACAGGTCTAACACAGAGCAAAAATGAAGTCAGCTGAGCCCAGCGACTGAAGTCTTGCAACGGACCATTACTTTTGTTAGACAGTGCTTTTATAGAAGGGACACCCACTGGCTCTCTGTTCATATCATGACATTTGAGATGGTATAAGCCTATTTGATTCCCTTTAGTATAGTCAGGATTGTTATTTAGCAGCATGTTTGTGCAGGTGACAGCTACATCTGATGCTTTACCCACACAATACAAAACCCACACAAACACAGAAAAGAATTTACAGAGTGGTGTCACTTCTAAAAGTTGACATAAACTAAACACATTCTGTGTCAATCATTGTGCCAAACTCTTTTTTTGTACTTTCCCTATTTAATCCTCACAGTAACCCTCTGTGACTGGTACTATTATTACCCTTTCTCTGCAGATGGGGAACCCAAAGCTTGGAGACATGAAGTCATCTGCCCTGAAGCATAATTAGTATGCAACCGAGCCAACATTGCAACCTAAACGTGTCTACCACCCAAGCCTGTGCTCCTTGCCACTGAATTCTACTGTCATCGTTACTTACATGACCAACGTGTGTGGGGATCTTTGGATCCATCTCTATTCTGGTTAATTTAATCCTTTTTCCTTATTTTTTAATATGCTATCAGAGGACACTGGGAATCTAGGATGTTAAAGGACTTTTCTAAGATGAGTCCAATATTTACTGAGTGTTCCTTGTTTGGATTCTTCATTGACAGGTCAGTGTTATCCTTTCTCTGTCTGTACTTTCTGCATTGTAAAAAGAAAACTTGGAGACTGAAAAATTCTTCAATCCCTTGAAAGCAGAACTCTAAGTGAGATCCTGCCAAAGAAAAGCATTCTGGAAGCATTCCATGCGTTAGGTAGAAAAAGAGTGAGATTGCTATGTGGTCAAAGGGGAAGAGAAACACTTAATTTTTATTTTATATTTTCATGGAACCAAAAGCTTATTTCATTCATGCATGTGTTCACCAGGTATGCTGATTTTATATATACATTTAGGAAATGAACAGTTGTTTATTCAAAATTTCCTAATTACAAAAATTTTCTTAGAAAACATTGTAGAAAGAGAAAGCAAAGTCAGTTCTGTGACAACTCTTTTTTTTTAAACATTTATTATGATGGTTTTTTTTATTGTCAGGTTTTAATCTTTAGTCTATTAGGTCTCTTGGAAGACTAAATAGTAGTAGAGACATAGCGTCCCTCAACTGTATCTACCAAGACTTCAGAGGCCTTCCTTGGCCTCATGACATCATGGAGGCTTCAGGTGAGAAATTCTATACAGAAAAATGAAAATACCAGAGTTACCTCTTTCAGCTCACAGTACATGATATTCCTTAGTTGCACTGTTTCCCTCTGGGGCTCTGACCTTTTCTTATCTTTTAGGTCTCAACTTGAAAGTCATCAGCATGGAAAATATATGCTTTGAGAGCAAAAGCCTCACTTATATCCCCAGAGCCTGGAAAAGTGTCTGCTGCAGTTGAATGAATGGTTGAATGGTGAAGACATCGAGTCAAAAAATGCAAATTTGCAAAGCTGAAACAGTGCTACAACATGTTAATTCTCTTTGTTTAGAATGAGAAATCAGAATTTTTGAGAAGTTTCCTAAATCAAAAAACATCTTAGTATATGAACATGTTTCATTAGATCATTGAGCAAGTTATTAAGACTGCAGGGTTATTCTGTGTGAGATCAATGTGTTCATGTGACACAGGATTTGGGGTTTGAATTTTACTTAAAAAACAAAGAAATAAAACCATTTTCCTTTCTATAATATCTTTGTATATTTCTCTTACCTTTATGACTGATCTATGTAAATATGTATGCTTTTCAAATGAACTCACTAAAATGCACTGAAACTTCCTTAAATACGTTTAAAAATCCCTTAATTTATTTTCCTCTTAACCTATACATTAAAGTTCTTAAGTCTAAATTTGGCTTAATTTCTCCCTTATGAATTGTCTTGCGTCTTTGGTGTCTATCCTGGTTATATAATTGGAGTACTAAAATATATACACAGGAGGGGCAAGGAAGCGACAAGGTGCTGCCGTGGATGAAGATTTGAGTAGTCCTCGTCCATACGTTTAGTCTAAATGAGAAGTAACTCCTGAGCATTGCGTTCGCCTAGTAACTTTACCAAGTACAACAGACCTAGAGTAAAAATTAAAATTTACTATTATTTAAGTATACAAGTTACTTAAAATTCCTCTGCCTTGGGTAACTCATTGTCAAATGGCAGCAATTATACCTAGCAATGTTGTGAGGATTAAAACTGTAATAGTGTTAGCCCAGGGATTGGTATAAAGTGAGTGTTTAATAAATATCTGCAAATTTGAAAATAAGTACAATATAGTAAACATTAGACTCCTCATTCAGAAAAATGTAGATCTGAATTCTAACAACGAATTCTTAGCAATAATTTTAGACAAAATAATTAATAGTTAACCTCCTCATATATAACTTCTGTGAGAAAAGAAAGTTTGTTAAGGAAAACACTTTATAAAAGGTCCACTTAAGTGCAGCAAAATGGTGGGGTCTAGCTTAGAAAGAGAGAGGAGAACTAAAGAAAACATCTTGATCTGAGCAAGAAAAACAAACAAACAACAGCAACAAAAAAAACATGGCAGGCATTGTGAGTTTCTTTTCTTCTTTTTGCTGAGACAGAGGCAGACTGAACTCCAAGTTGGTAAATATGAAAAAGAATATTTTAAGAGCAATTGCTTAAAATATTGCAGTGTAAACACAATCTACCGTCCTACCTGTTGTCATGTTGGCTGCCCATGCAGAGGTCTTGGTGAACTTCCTGTGAACATGCATCTGTAAACCCAGACCTGGAGTCTAGTTTATGTCTGGGGTGTTCATTCAGGGTCAGTAGTGTGGGATAGTTAAGTGATCCCCCTACAGGCAACTGGGAACAGGCAGGACCTCAGTGCTAAAGTGGACCATGAAAACCTGAGTCCCCTTTTCAAAGGTAAAGGACACTGACCTGGGGTTGGGAGACTGAGGTGGGAATTAGAATTAACCTTTCCAGAGTTTCAACAGCTCAGTGATCCTCCGCAAAGACACTGATATTACGTGTGGACACTATGCTGAGTGTAAGCTGTTCCAATAACCCTAGGAGGCATTATCATTTTTTTTGAAAGAAAACAAATAGTTTTGAAGATACTAATGGTCACACACAGAAGTAAAAAGGCTTGGTCAAATACAGCTTCCTCTGGTTGCAGACCCTATCGTGTTAACGCCTGCCGTTTGCTGTTCCCCTTCCAATTAAAAGTCCTAGTCATAAATTTTCCCCCGTGTAGGATATGACACCTCATGGAAAGCCCAAATCACATGGAATTGTTTAACTTGCTGACACCTGGAAAGGCGGAGTCTGTTTTCTAGATGAGGTTTTTTGACATCTTTGGATCTAAATAAAGAGGGTAACTTCCAAAAAATTCACCAGGACACACAAAAAAGGTTGAAATCAAAGCTTTCTCCCCGCCTAAAGGGGGGTTTTACCCTGTCTCAGGGACGGCATCATAGGTGTGTGACCTATACAGTCACGCAGGGCACATGTTCAGAAGGACCCACACTGGATTTTATTGTTTGTTTACCTAGGCATCCCTAATGCTCTCGTCGTCAAGCTTTAGTTTTGTAAGTGAGGGCTGATGAGACAATGGAGTCTTTCGGTGAGCGAGTGCAGTGTACACATCTGCCATTCATTTTGCGCCAGGTTCTGCAAATTAAATAACGGTCCTGCCCTCTTCCCAAATAAAATTAGGCTTTAATGTATACATGACCACCAAATAAATATTCTTCTACTCACCTAACCTATTGATTAAAATGACTTTAGTACCATAGAACTCCCTGTTATCAGTAATTTAACTTGCTGAGTTTAACTGATCACAATGCCAAGACTTGAAGCCCAAATTCGGAGGTTCTCTAAAACATAAGCAATACGTCTTTGCCTCAAAGATATTCAGTAAAGTTCATAGGAAACTACTGTTTTGGATTGCTGTAGGCCCTAACAGAAAAAACCAAAATGGAATCACTTATGCTAAATGCCACATAATCAGACTGCAGCTTTAAGAGAGCAGGTAAACCACCAAATATACCCGCTTCGCCTAAACACAGAAAATTCAGAGCAACTAATGAGAGGGCCTGCCAACCTGAGCTGGCCTGATAAAGAAGCTCGCTCAGCTGTAAGCCTTCTGGTGTGCTTTAAAAAAAAAAAAAGAGACAAAAAACTGTTACTCTATTTCCTTGTTCTTACCCTACAAAAACTAACTCTTCTATCATGCTCAGCAGAGCACCTTTTCTAAATCTTTGGATGAGATGCTCTTCAATTTGTGGATTGCCAGTAAAAGACAATTTGATTTTTAAACCAAGTTTCTCATAATTTTGTCTTTTGATAGAGACAAAGTTCTACTTTTTAATATTTGGTGCAATGCAACCCAATGAATGTTGATGATGGCTTTGGTTTACAAGACTCTTGGGGAAAAAAAAAAGGATTGTATGACCTTAAAGTCAGTGAGTGCTCCTGCAAAGTTACTGGTCTTTGGTACCCCAAGGGTAGGAATGGTATGGAAAACACTATTTTCTGGAGGATGATTTTAAGACTCCACCATGTATTATTCCTTTCTAGTGTTTGTAGTAACACTTACACTTTATTTTCAAGGGGAATTTTAGTGAGATGGCTTGGACTGGATGTTTAAAGGCATGGTTTTCAATTTCTAGTATCTGTAGTTAAGAATTATAATCACTTAAAAAGGAATAAAGTTGAGTTCAAGAACAGATTGCATGTAGATGTTTGGACCACAGGGACTCAATCTGCCTATTAAAATGCTAATAAATGCAGAATAGCCTCATCCTTAATTAATTGGTTAATTAAACAGAGAGGCTGGGGTGAAACACAAGCATGATTATTTAACATAGAAAATCAAGAAGGTTGGATGAATAGCAATTAGGTAATTTAAAAAATAAGCAACATTTGAGCTTCAATTAATCCTTATTGGTAGCTCAGAAACATCCACCAGAACCTAATTCATTTCAGTGCAAATTGAGCCTTTCAAGTTTAAACAATTTTAATACTTGGTCTCTAATACAAATCTCCTAATTAAAAATGTTCAAAATCAACATGATACATTTAGATACAAGAGCAAGGGCAATTAAGGAACTAATTTGGTCAAGTAAAGATGTGTTATTCTCATTGCTCAAATATAAAGGCTCTATTGGCTGGCTTCAGCATTTTACTTTGTAAAAAAATAATTTCTTGGCTCATGAGTTATAATGAAAAATTTGGATGCAGCAGATTAGAGGAGAGGATACAGTCCTGATAAAGTAGGTAAGATTGATTAAATACTGTATTATTCAGTGTTCTCTAGAGAAACAGAACCAATAGGGTCAATGGGGTGTGTGTGTGTGTGTGTGTGTGTGTATTTGTGTATCTATATATTGAGAAATTTAAGAAACTGGCTGATATGAGGTATCAAGTAGGCTGGCAGGCAGGAGAGCCAGAGAAGAGCTGATGGACAGTCTAATGCTGAAGACAATCTTAAGGCAGATTTTTTCCCCTCCTTTGGTGACTCCAGTACTTCCTCTTAAGGCCGCACACATTATAGAAAATAATTCTTTTTATTCAAAGTGTACTGACCTAAAGTTAGTCACAGCTGAAAAAAATATCTTCTCAGCAACATCTAGACTGGTGCTTGACAACGTACTGAATGCTACAGCCTAGAAAATTTACACAAAAACAATATAACAATCATAATACCTATGCGTATGGGGACTGAATTGAGAGTCCCAACTCCCTAGGTCTTGGTGATACTGGCCTGGGATACAGATGGGTATCAGAATTTAAATCATCATCTTTGACTACCTTCCCCTACTGCCCTCCTCATTTCACGCCTTCTCATGATTTTTATGTGCAGTACTCCTCCCTTATCCATGGTTTCATCTTCTGATAGTTCAGTTACCTTTCAATTGTGATCTGAAATTGTGATCAACTGTGGTCTGAAAATATTAAATGAGAAATTCCAGAAAACATGTAACTTGTGAGTTTTAAATTGTGTGCTATTCTAAGTAGTGCGATTAAATCCAGCACCATCCTGCTCTGTCCCCTTGGGACTGAATCATTCCTTTGTCCAGCGCATCTGTGCTGTGCACACGATCTGCCTGTTAGGCACTTAATAGCATCTTGCTTATCAGATTGGTCAAGGCAGTACAGTAGTGCTTGTGTTCCAGAACCTTCATTTACTTACTAATGACTCCAAAGTACAAGAGTAGTGATGCTGATGAAAACCAGATACGTCAAAGAGAAACCATAAAACGCTTCCCTTAAGCAAAAAAAGCAAAAAAAAATTTGCTTTAATAAGGGAAGAAACCTGATATGCTGAGGTTGCTAAGGTCTGTGCTAAGAATGAATCTTTGAAATTGTGAAGAATGAAAATGAAATTCATTAAGTTTTGTTGTTGCACTGAAAATTACAAAAGTTAGGTCCATAGTGCATGATCAGCGCTTAAGATGGAAAAGTCATCAACTTACAGCATTTAGTGCTGCCCTGGGTTATATGCATCTTCTGGGATTCTGTGGATAAGACAGACCAGAAATCTGCAGGAGTTCCTAAAGTTAGGAGAGGGAGAAGGAAAGGCGATTAGAGCTAGCATTGAAACTATCAGGGTAAAACAACAAAATCCTACATTTAAGAACAAGTACACAGACCATCCACTGAAGCTGAAGGTGAAATCTAACCGCGTTCAGTGCACTCCGCAATCCTACCTGCAGCCTGGCTTTACATTTCATCAGGCCCGAGTACCCCAAATTACTGCTGTCCGTCACTTAGAATTAATCACTACCTTTCAGGAAAATTAAACTTCCGAAAATCCTTTCGTTTGGTTCCATACTATGATGATTGGAAAGGGGATTTTATGAGGACTGTGCTGTTTCTGTAAGAACTCAGGGATGTGTTGCACAAGGGACTCTGAAGGGGAATATTTTGGACAATACTTTCTGGAACGGGCTCTGTGGAACACCAGGCACTGAGGAACTGTGCTTTGAAGGAGGTTTCCTGTTCACATGTGTTTGGCAATACCATGCATTGCAGTCCTCATTCTTGGGGATTGATAATTTATTTTTATACAAGGAAGTTTTTAATAAATCTTGCTTTAAAGAAATTCATTCAACAGGGTTTAATTTAGCATTTCTCAAATTTTCTGTGCTTCACATTTTCTCCCTGCAAGACCTATGCACATCTCAAGAAATACAATTAAAAAAATACATTGAAACAAAGACTGAAAGTAAAATCTGTACAATGAAGTACAATAAACCACATGATTTTCACTGCTTTAGTGACCTGACACACACAGTCATGGTGGATGTCTCCTTAGTACAAGCTGTGCACAGTCTCACCTTGCCAGGTCACTGAGCTAAGTCCTGAGGGCGGATGCCACTGATACTGCCCCCACCCCGGAAATCACACCACATGTACAGACCAGTACAAACTATAGACAAATGTTGGCTGCTTGGGTTAAAGCAGAAAGAAATGGTTTCTTTGCTAAAATTGCTGCTGGAAAAAATGCTGAGATGATACATTTTCACAGAGAAGGAGGTAACAATTTAACCCATACCCAAAATTTAACCGGGACTGACACGAATGTGTTGAAACAGTGATGCATCTTAGCAGCCAATTTGATCTATGTTTGGTACCACCTGCTTTAGAAACGGGCAGAAAGGCCAGTTTGGGGACAATCATTTTTACCTATTTCCACAAGCCAAGGAGAGTTTTGATGTAGGTGTATAAAAACTTTAGGGGCATTATTTTGCCATCATCTAGTATTTAAGGAGTCTTTGCATACACCGCAAAAAGGCACACTCAGGGGCCACATGAATGACAAAAAGCGCCACTTCTTGGAAGTGACACAGAGATAGCCTCTGGGATCTCTGCATCTTTGTACCAGCACCAGGTCTTAAGGTGGAATTTCCACTTTTGTGGGCCTGCTGGTTGGAGCCCAGTAAGCCCCTGCGGTGATGTGGGCACCAGGGACAGGGTAAATTCGGGATAAAAAGGGAGAATAAAAGAATAAATGTAAAGTATAGTACTCAGATTGGTTTCAGACCTCAAGGACCCTTGTGGAGGGTAGTACATACATGGTTGGTAGCAGATATGAAAAGCTATGACATTTTTGTTTAAGAGTAAGATAATTCTACAGCTAAGTATTTCTTAAAACGAGCAAAGATTTCCATTATATTATTTTAGTGGCAGAATGGCTTGGACCAAAAACCATTGTTCCACATGTCAAAATTTTTAAATCCCTTCATTTATTCATCCATTTTACCTCTTAAGTAAATTGCACAACCTCAACAAATATGACATAGTTCTAGTTCCAAGGAATGCTGTAGAAAACAAGGTAAATATTATTTTTGCCCTAACTGAGTTTACATTCCCGCAAAGGTGAGACAGATAAAGACAATAAAAGTAGTGAAAATAGGGTGGATAGAGTTCAGGGAGGTAAGCAGGGTGAGCTACACCCTAGGTGACAATCTTGATTTGACTTCTTAAAGGGGCCAAGGGAGATACTCTAAAGAGAAAGCCCTTGTGACCACTAAGAAGCAAAGAGAGAGCTTGGAGACAGCTTGGAGAATTCCAAAACAGGGAGAACTTCAAAACTATACAACTTTTGAATAGAGGAAAAGAGTCAACTAAGTTGTGGAAGGATACCCAGTCAAGTACAGCTCTAGAATGTAACGGGTTATCCAGAAGAGAGACAGGAAGCAGGGAGACTGCTGTAGTAGTACAGGAGAAATATGATGGTGGTGGGAGGAAGTGAACAAGCAATTGGATTGGAAATTCATTGGCTAGAGACACCTGGGTTGAATGGATATTCGAAGAGGAAGATTAAGACAGAGGAAATTGAAAAGCAAGGTATAAGGGAAGACTCCCAGGTTTCTGGGTAAGGCAACTTAAGAAAAAGTGGTGTCGTTTAATGAGATGTGGGAGAAATTCTGGAACAGAAGATGTCAGTTTAGAGATGTAATAGGGTTCTGTTTGTACAGTCTATGAGGTATTCCAGGGGAGACATCCAGTAGGTAAAATAGCTAGGTTTGGAGTCATTGGAATAGATAAGGGCGTTACTCAGAGAGAGGGTACACAGAGAAAGAAGTGAAGGGGCAGATATGTCCTGACAGAAGAAGAGAAATGGAAAACTCAGGAGTTCTCAGGAAGATAAGAGACAGACCAGAGCTTTTATGGTACAGAATTCAAAGAAGGGAAGCCTTTCAAGAGAGAATTGTGATTAGAGTTTAGTGACTCTGAGTTATTCATAAGGACTGAGAATGCTCAACATAGTTAGCATTGTCTTAGTTACTTTTTACTCATCGCTGAGACAAAATACCTGATGCCCAAAGTTGGGAAAGGAAAGGTTTATTTCCTACAGTTTTTGGAGGATTCAGTCCATAGTCAGTTGGCTCCAAGGCAGGGTGGCATGGCGGGCCACAGTTCCTGGCGGCTGCAGAACAGCAAGGTGGAAACTGGCAAGAGAGAGAGACACACACCTTCTTCCTGCCATTACATCACATCCTGGCTCCACCCCCTAGGAGGGTGTAGCACTGACACCATCAATCCAAGCACTAGACAATGAACCAGTCACAAATGTATTATGCAAATACATGAGGCCTGGGGGCTACCGACATAAACTATGACATTCCACCCCTGGCCCCCAGAGACTCATGTAATACCTTTATATAAAAGACGTTTAGTCCATCTCCAAGAGTTGCCAAAGTTCTAACATTTTCAGCATTGCTGAGAAGTCCAAGTCCCAAGTCTCCTCCAATATCTATGGCAAAATCTTAACTGTAACTCCCTGTACAAGTGAAACAAGGTTAAACATTTCTGAAATGCAAAGGCACAAAATAAACATCACCATTCCAAAAGTTACAAATGGGGGAATATAGAGCATTGGAAACAGAACAAATCCAACATCCAGCAGGGCAAACATTAAGTCCTAGAGTTCCATGCTCAGTATTTGAAGCAATCTGGTTGCAAGCTCCAAAAGGCTTGGGTGATTCCACCCCCAGGGCACGTCCAGGGATTTCAGCTCCTGCAGCTTTTCTCTTAAACCTTCTTTGCTTGGTTTTTGCAGCTTTCCTTGGATGATCCATGTTCTTGGCTTTTTCAAACTTCTGGGGTCTCCACTGCACCTTTGGCTTCACCCTTACATCTTTATAAATTGCCTCCTCAGGGGCACACTGTTTGGCCTCCTAGGCCCTTTGCAATCGAGGTGGAAGCCTTCTTACCCTCAGAATTTGTGCATTTTCCTTGCACCTAAAATCAGCACCATGTTTATGCCGCCAAGGTCTGCTGACAGTTGGAGCAGTAGCCAGGCTTTTCTCTCTCCTGGTTGTAGGGGTAGATTGCCTATATCGCTGGGCTCTGTGAACCCGATTGTGAAGAAAAGCTTTTCTATGTTGCCACCATTCTGGAACCTCATGTGGTTGCTGCCATTCTGGAACCTCATGTGGCCTCCTGTGCCATTCTGGAGCACGGTGCTCTGAAGCTTTCTCATATGAGAAAATTCTTTCACATTTGCAGTTTTGGGGCTGCAAAGGGTGGAGACCCGCTGTTTCCTGGGATGCTCTCTGGCCATCTTTCTTATCTCTCTGTTTCTTCTCAGCAATCAAAGTCTCTACTCTATCTTTACCATCCACAACTTCACTGGAGTTTTCCTTCTGGCCAAACTCACAGCGTTTTAAATTATCCTGCTGGGCTCTTTGTTCTTGATTAGCAACATAAAGCTGGCTAAAAGCCCCCAACAATAGCCATGCCACAGCCTCAACACTTGACTGCCTTGAAATTTCCTTTGCCAGATTAATCAGTCCATTACCCTTAATCTCAGTCTCAGGCAAAGTCTCTGGGCATGAGCAAAATGCAGACAAACTTTCTGCCAAGCCATAACACACATCATAGGGAGTCTAACAACCAATGCAGTTCTCCTTCCCAGCAGAAATCTTGCAAGCCT
>PVJX010036337.1:0-17634 GCA_004027295.1 Dolichotis patagonum
CCTACATCCATCAAGTTTTTATTCAGAGATTGCAAGTCTGCACCACAATTATCTTCAGCTTTCTGGCTTTTTGGCCTTTGTAAAGTCTAGCCTGCAGGTAGTATCTGAACATGATGTACCTATGTTTCTCATCGGTGTAAGAAAACTTAACTTTTTAAGAATACTATTGAATTTGCAGTGAAAAATTAAAATATTATCCATCAAAATGTACATTTCCCCCAATCACATTTTAAATTTAAAATGACAAATTGTACACATGTTTTGAAATAAATGTGCATTGTGCAGTGACAAAGTCTAGCAAATTGGTATATCCATGACCTCAAAGAGTTCTGATTTTTATTTTTATTCTTTTATTTTTTACTATTTTTGTGGAAAAAAGGGAGATTGAACCCAGGACCTGGCATGTATTAGGCAAGTGTTGCATCATTGAGCAATGTTCCCTGACACAGCTATGATTTATGCAGTAGAATGTATTGCATCTACATCCTTAGCATTTCAAATAGGTCATATATTCTCATTAGCTAGAGTTGTCATGCTGTCCAATGGATCTCTTACATGTATTCCTCCAGTCTCGCTGAAATTGTGTCTATTTTGACCAACTTCTCCCTTCCCCACCCTGCTGCCTACCCTCCCCCTGGAATCTACCCCTGCACTGTCTGCTGCTGGGGAACTCTCTCATATTCCACTCACAAGTGAAATCATGCAGCATCTGTCTCTTTTTCCCTTGCTTATTTCATTTAACATAGTTGAAATCATCATCAACCATTCAAAGGAAACACAAATTGCAAACCATTGGCCCAGTGAACACACACTCATACGGCTCCTCCTGTTTTGTTGCCCACAATATATATTATTGGAAATAGTCTACAAGTACACTAGCTAGAATTTTCAGAAACATAGAAAAAAACATATATATAAGGTGTATATATAATTCCTGGTTCTTATTTCTATAGTAAATTAATGATAAACTGAGACCAGAATATAAATTTAGTTTTTAAATTAGTTTACTTTTATTAGTATATTTTTGTAGTACATAATGTTTACATTTCCTTTTGTGGAGTTGGTGCATGTGTGTAACACATTTGAACACCTAAATTTGAAAACTAAATTTCACTTTGTGTTTTCGGTACTAGGCATTGAACCCAGAGCCTTCACACTGAGCTATATCCCTAGCCCTTTTGATTTATTTTTGGGACAGAATAATCACTTAAGTCTCTAAATTGCCCAGCAATTGTCCTGGTCCCAGCCTCCCAGTGCTGGGATTACAGACCCTGCACCACTATGCCCACATGTCATGGTTTATATAGGTGGCCCCCAGGCCTCATGTATTTGCATTGTGCATTTGTGATTGGTTCAGTGTCTAGTGCTTGCATTGGTGGTGTCAGTGCTACACCCTCCCAGGGGGTGGAGCTAGGATGTGATGTAATTGCAGGAAGAAGGTGTGTCTCTCTTTTTTCCCGGTTTCTGCCTTGCTGTTTGCAGCCACCACGAACTGCGGCCCCACCATTCCACCCTGCCTTGGAGCCAACTGAGTATAGACTAAAACCTCCAAAAACTGTAAGAAATAAACCTTTCCTTTCCTAACTTTGGGCATCAGGTATTTTGTCTCAGCAATGAGTAAAAAGTAACTAAGACAGAATTTGGTACGGAGGAGTGGGGTTATTGCTATGACTATACCTGATCATGTTTTTCAAGAGGCTTTGGAAATGGCTTGTGGGCAGCATTTGGAAAGGTTCAGACATGTTGCCTGGATGCATAGAACTGGAGCAATTTAGGTTGTTCTGTAGAGGAGATTCTGGTCAGAGCTCAGGAGACCAGAAGGCTATAAAGCCTGATGGTAAAGACCAGGCTTGGGAGGTTTCTGCTGAGAAGGACTGTATTGGTTGTTGGACTCCCTATGATGTGTGTTATGGCTTGGCAAAAAGTTTGTCTGCATTTTGCTCATGCCCAGAGACTTTGCCTGAGACTGAGATTAAGGGTAATGGACTGATTAATCTGGCAAAGGAAATTTCAAGGCAGTCAAATGTTGAGGCTGTGGCATGGCTATTGTTGGGGGCTTTTAGCAAGATCTATGTTGCAAATCAAGAGCAAACAGCCCAGCAGGATAATTTAAAACACTTGTGAGTTTGGCCAGAAGGAAAAGTCCAGTAAAGCTGTGGATTGTAAAGATAGTGCTGAGACTTTGATTGCTGACAAGAAACAGAGAGATAAGAAAGATGGCCACTGGGCAGCAGGTCTCTACCATTTGCAGCCCCAAAACTGCAAAAGTGAAAGAATTTTCTCAGATGAGAAAGCTTCAGAGCACCATGCTCCAGAATGGCACAGGAGGTTCCAGAATGGCGGCAGCCATATGAGGTTCCAGAATGGCGGCAACATAGAAAAGCTTTTCTTCACAATCGGGTTCACAGAGTCCTGCGATCTAGGCAATCGACTTCTATAGCCAAGAGAGAGAAAAGCCTGGCTACTGCTCCAGCTGGCACCAGAACTTGGTGGCACCCACATGGTGCTGATTTTAGGTGAAAAAAAATGCACAAATTCTGAGGGTAAGAAGGCTTCTACCTCGATTGCAAAGGGCCTGAGAGGCCAAGAAGTGTGCCCCTGAGAGGGCAATATGTAAAGATGTAAGTGTGAAGCCAAAGGTGCAGTGGAGACCCCAGAAGTTTGGAAAAGCCAAGAACGTGGATCATCCAAGGAAAGGTGCAAAAACTGAGCAGAGAAGGTTTAAGAGAAAAGCTGCAGGAGCTGAAATCCCTGAAAGTGCTGTGGGGGTGGAATCACCCAAGCCTTTTGGAGCTTGCAACCAGATTGCTTCAAATGCTGAGCATGGAACTCTAGGACTTAATGTTTGCCCTGCTGGATGTTGGATTTGCTTTGTTCCCAATGCTTTATATTCCCCCATTTGTAACTTTTAGAATGGTAATGTTTATTTTGTGCCTTTGCATTTAGAAATGTTTAACCTTGTTTCATTTGTACAGGGGGTTACAGTTAAGAGTTTGCCATAGATATTGGAGGAGACTTGGGACTTAGACTTCTCAGCAAGGCTGAAAATGTTAGGACTTTGGCAACTTTTGGAGATGGACTAAATGTCTTTTGTATAAAGGTTGTACATGAGTCTCTGGGGGCCAGGGGTGGAATGTCATGGTTTATGTCGGTGGCCCCCAGGCCTCATGTATTTGCATTGTGCATTTGTGATTGGTTCATTGTCTAGTGCTTGGATTGGTGGTGTCAGTGCTACACCCTCCCAGGGGGTGGAGCCAGGATGTGATGTAATTGCAGGAAGAAGGGGTGTCTCTCTCTCTTGCCGGATTCTGCCTTGCTGTTTGCAGCTGCCATGAACTGCGGCCCCGACATGCCACCCTGCCTTGGAGCCAACTGAGTATAGACTAAAACTCCAAAAACTGTAAGAAATAAACCTTTCCTTTCCCAACTTTGGGCATCAGGTATTTTGTCTCAGCGATGAGTAAAAAGTAACTAAGACACCAGATAAGTGTACACCATACTGTTACATCCTTATCTTTAAAAGCCCACATTTGATAGTCATATTTCATAATTATGGAAAGCTTACTTACGCAGGTGTGCCTTTTCAATTTCAAGGAACCATGTAAAGTTGTTAGAAAACACTTGAAGTATCCAAACACTTTGAAATGCACTTTTGGAAATTTAAATGTCAGGATATTTCTGTCTTATTGAAGCTGAAGAAAAAACTGAGTAGTTTTTTACTATTTTGTTGTAACAAAAATGAAGTATTACTTTGTTTTGTTTTGTTTTGTTTTGTTTTGTTTTGTTTTGTTTCGTTTTGAGGCAAGGTCTCACCATGTGGTCCAGGCTGGCCTTGAACCCACTATGAAGACTAGGCAGGCAATTTTATGATCTTCCTGCCTCAGCCTCTTCAGTGCTGGAATTATAGATGTGTTCCACCACAACTGACTGAAAGTGAAATAGTTTATTCTATGGAAAGTCTGCCTTTTTTTTTTTTTAACTAGATCAGTGTTTTAGTTTTAAATAATTACTTTTATTTAAGATGTCTAGTTGCTCATTTTTGGTTATCAATTAGCAACAGTGGAATATTTGAGAATACCAGTGATTTGATAGTGGCTGTAATGTACAGAGTAATATTATATGAAAGGATCTAGCACTGGAGTCTGTCGACAACTAGAAAGGATACTATATAAATATTCATTAGGGTTTTCTGTCTCTTAAAATTGGAGATCTGTGTGTAGGCAGAAATCTGTCAAAGAGGAAAGTAAAGTTGGAACGCGTTATTGTGGAATGCAAAATCTAGCATAATTGTGACTTACATTGGCATCCAGGAGAAACTGTATCAGGCTTTTTGTAAATGACAGTCTCACCGGAGTTAGTACTGGTTAGTACAGGGCTCTTCCTGTGAGACTGAAGACTCATGAGAGGCTTGCTGCATTGGTCCACATCCCCAGGTCACCATCCCAGTACCTTGTCTCAGTAGCTCTGTGGCAGGGCCGAGGGCAACTGATCCCTAACAAGCAGCCCAAGCGATTCCAAGGTATGTGGTCCAATACCAGACTGAGAAGACCCCTGATGAATAGCAGGCGGAGTATTTCCTGTAGAAGCGCTCCTTGGAAGTGTGATCCCTATTTTCCCAAGGCACATGGTGAGTGCACTTTGAGAGCCAGTGACACAATATTTCAGGGCAGTGGGAAGGCTGGCTCGCCCCCTGCCCCCAGGAAGGCTGAGGCAACCCTCCTTTATCTGTGGTCAAAGAACACTAAGATGGAGCTGCAGCATGACCAGGGTGCTTAGAGCCACTCCCTAAGCGGATGATTGCGGTCCAGCCTGGGACAGAATCTGGAGCTTGGCTTCACCCAGAGCCCAGCTTTCCAAGTTCCCCCATTCCTGGCAGTTTCCATGACTTCGCGTGTCAGCAAAATTCAGTGGGGAAAGAAAGTACCTTTGACAGTGGCAGTAAACATTTGTAGTGGAAGCGAGCTTTGGAGCAGGCAGGGCAAGGTGGTAAGCTTGCGAGTGGTCTCCATGAGGAGCAGTGCCGTGCGCCTGCCGCCGCAGCAGGTCAAGTCTGGGAAGCAGCACTGTGTCTAAACGGAGGCTGTTCCCAGGGCGCCACCAGTGCCCTGCACAGCCTGGGCCACCAGGTAACAAGCTGCCTCAGCAGTGCCGTCAGCTTGTTCTCACCCTTCTCCCTCTGCTCCGCCGCCTCCTGCCTTTCCTGGACCGACCCTTCTCCATCAGGAAAGATCTGGCTCCTGCTCGCTGAGATCTTTTACTTTGGGTTTCTCGCATGAGGGAAACCATGTGATGAGGAGCGTCGGTTTTCCGGCAAATGACTCAACTTAATCCCATGGCAGAGCAGCACTCCGTTGTATATTAAAGGCCGAAATTATGTCGGTGGCCCCCAGGCCTCATGCATTTATACCACCCTGCCTTGGAGCCAACTAAATACAGACTGAAATCTCCACAAAAACTGTAAGGAACTTTCCCAACTTTGGGCATCAGATATTTTGTCTCAGCTACTCTGCCCACACCTGGCACATGCTTTTGTCCCCCTTGGGGTTTCTCCATCCCAGTCCTCCTCACCCTTTCTGAGCAGCCCTTAGAGGGAGGATTACATCGTTCATGCTCATTGGACACAAATGTGTGTGCCAGTTTCCACACCATTGTGTTAGTCCCACTCCCATGGAGACATCATCTGTTATTCTAATACTTTCTATTTTGCATGCAATGGTTCTCTGCATGCAGGACAGAATAGGCTATATTTCTTCTCTTGTTTTATACTGGGAATTGAATCCAGGGATTTTGCATTGATCTGCAACCTACATTCCCAGTCTTTATTATCATCATCATCATCATTATTATTACCATTACTATTAGTATTTTTATTTTAAGGTCTTCTCTCTAAGTCACTAGGTTGCCCAAACTGGGCTCATACTCTATCCTCTTGCCTCAGCCTACCAAAGTTCTGAGATTATAGTTGTCAGCCACTACACCACCCGATATTTTCTTACTTAATACTGTGAAAGTGCAACGTGCATCACACCTGTTTTTCTGTAGTGAAGTACCCTGGTAAACATGCTAAGTGGAAGCTTTCTTCGGCTGATCCTGTACTCTGGCAACCTCTCTCCATCTTACATCCTCCCGCACTTCCTATTAAATCTCAATAATCAAAAATCATCCAGTGACAAAATAATTCTAGCCACTAATATTACTAATCACTCTAATTATAGTTGGTCACCTAAGTCCTACTTTTCAAATGTATTGTAATTTTATTAGTGAGTTTATGATTGCCGTATTTTGTTACAATAAAGAGTAACTTGCAGGAGTTTCATATATGACTGCAATTATTATTAGCCCTCTTAATTACTACTACCACTCATCTCCTCCTCAGTTTTTCCAGTCATAAGGCCAGATATTTAGAAAGTTATAGTGATATAGGGGAATGAAACTCCCAACCTACTATGTCCGGTATGAGTTTGTGTTCTCCAAAATCAAAGAATGAATTTTAGGAACAATGGAGGTGAAGAGTACAACATATTTATTGGGAGAAAGAAAGCTTCTGTCAGAGAGAGATGAAAGGGGACCCGAGTGGGTTGCCCAGGACTCTGTCTTTTCCAGGGACTTTTATAGAGTAAAACCATGGGTTTTCCTTTTTGAATTTTTTTTTTTTTTTTTTTTTTGGTGGTACTGGAAATCAAACTCACAACTGCATGCTTACCAGGCAGGTGCTTATGCCACTGAACTAAATCCCCAGCTCTAAACCTTGGGTTTCAGGTGGAGGAAGACTGGGAACTCACAAAGGAGATGGGCATAAGGTGGGACATAACTATAGTTAGCCAATAAGATCAACAGTTCAGGTAAAATTGATAAGGGACAAATGGGAAAGCAAGTCACATAGCAAGCGGGCATTCTTGGAGCTGTGACCTTTCCCCTAGAAGGATGGGGTAGTGGCTCCAGGGTGAGAGGGAACTAATTAGAATATCAGTCCCCAGGATGTAGATGCATTTGATGCTTTGTCCTGAGGCCTGGCCCACAGCAGGAGGTGTCTGTCTCCTCTGCAGTTTCCAGGTGTCTGCACTGGCTCCATTGAGGACCTAGTCCTGTCTCACTGCCTGTAATATTTTTGACTAACTCAACTGCCTGCAACAGTAGAGGAGTGGGGAGAGCCATGGCTGTGTCACTGTAGGAAAGACTGTCAAGAGTCCTGCTGTAAAAAGGATAATTAATAAAATGTAAGGAATTAGGAACCAAATTGGGTAACAGAACATGACTTAGCCTGAGAGTTGTGGCTGTGAGGTCTCGGTGAGATGGAGACAGGTGGGCGACAGAAGATGAGATGACCACTCAGGATGGTTAGATTCAGGGTTGGGAGGGCACCGCTTAGCTTGCGTGATGTGAAACCAGGATGGGAGTCCAGCAACTTTGATCACAGTTGGGGTTGCCAAGAAAACCAGGTAGGGGCCACTCCATATTGGTTGTAGTCCTGTGTATTTAGAACATCTGAGATAAATTAGATCTCCTGGGGATATGGGGGGATCTGGTTTGGTCCCTTCAGAAGGTTGAGGAAGGCAAAGATCAGCATGTTGTCGCAAGTGTCAGAGGAAGGAGAGGATTGGGATGTAGTCAGCAAGAGGAGGGAGACTCTGTGGGGTAGGAAGATTGTGGAGTAAGAATGGCCTGCCATACATAAGTTCAAGAGGACTTAAAAATGTAGGAGCCCGGGGGAGTGCCCTGAGCTTGGCTAAGGCTAGGAGCAAAAGTTGAGGCCAAGGTTGGTGTAATTCTAAAATGAGTTTTGTAAGGTATGTTTTTATGAGGCCATTTGCCTTTTGTACTTTTCCTGAGGACTGAGGATGGTATGGGATGTATGGGTGCCAGGTGATGTGTAAGCTTGAGGATACCTGTTGGGTGATTTGAGAAATAAAGGCTGGACTGTTATGTGACTGAATACTCTGAGATAGACCAAACCTTGGGATGATTTCCTGTAACAGGATGTTAGTAACTACATCAGCAGTCTCCCTGGTTGTGGGAGAGGCTTTTATCCATCCTGAAAAGTTACAAACAAAGATGAGAAGATATTTAAGAGTTTTGTGGCGGGGCATGTGTGTAAAATGTATCTTCCAGTCCTGACCAGGAGTATGTCCACAAAATTGATGAGTAGGGAAGGAAGGGGGTGCTATGTGTCCCTGAGGAGAAGTCTTAGCACAGAGATGACAGGAGTGAGTAATCTGAAGACTGATAGCCTTTAGAGAAGAATATGTAACTACTGGGGCTAAGAGCCTGTATAGGGCCTGTGATCTTACATGGAAACAGTTATGTAAGTCAGTAATAATGTCTAGGGCCTGCTGATCTGGGAGAACAAGTTTTGATCCCTGGAAAATTCATTCCTGAGTGTTTTGTGTGTAACCTGGCTTATGAAGTAGTGTATAGGGTGAAGGGTTGAATGGGGTCAGGAAGGGTAAGGGCTGGAGCCTTTAGGAGAGCCTAATTTAAGAAAGGAGGCATGTATGGGCATAGTAGGGTCCAAGGGTTTTGATAAGGGGTCCTTAGAAGCATTGTAGAGGGGTTGAGCTTGAACTGCAAAGTTAGGAATCCGGAGGCGAAAGAAATTTCAAGTAAGTTGTTGAGACCTGAGAGTGTCTGGATCACTCCATGTAAAATAGGCTTGGCATGGGTAGCACGAGTGGGATTGGAGGTGTCCCAGACTATGGGATCGACCGGAGAAGAAGGAAGGGGAGGGGAGGACTTTGCAGCACACTGTGAGGGTGTCTGGAGGACTAGAGCTATAGGGAGGGAGAAGGTAAAGGAGAAGTTAAGCTTTTGAAGGAGATCCCTGCCTAAAGGGGTGTGGGACATGTTGGAATTATTAGGAAGCTATAGGTAAGAAAGAGCATCTGAAACCGGCATGGAATAGGCCCTGTCTGCAAAGGCTGCATAGGTTGGCCATCAACACTCACTACAGAGACTGAGGACTTACTACAACAGCCTGAAAATTCAGGAAGAACCCTATATATGGCCTCTATGTCCACAAGTACAGAGACTGTCTTACCTGAGACCTCCAGTGGGACTTGGGGCTCTGAGAAGGATACCTCAGTGGGAGGCTGTGAACCCCAAGCCCCATCAGTCTTCAGCAACAGGTCCAAGTATATCAGTCAGCGATGAATCCGGTGGTGATGGAATCTCCTGTGAGGGCAAGGAGTCAGAGGATGGCTTACCCGCTCTCTGGTGGCTAGGACAGTTGCTCTTCCAACTGAGATTGTAAGAGATTGCCCTTGAGATTGCCAAGGGGCAAGGCCCCAGAAGAATGTCAGGGTTGGGGCACTCTCTTGCCCAGTGTCCTTTTTGTTGCACTTGAAGCATGGTCCGGGAGGGGCTCGGGCAGCTCTGCCTTGTCTTGGTTTACCTGTCTCAGAGCTCCAAGTGTCACTGATAAAAGATCAGATTGTTATTTTTCCTTTTGATTTTTATCTCTGTTGTTGAAAACATGAAAAGCCACATTAAGAAGGTTTCCCTGTGGGATTTGAGGGCCAAGTTTAGCCTTTTGTCTTGGGATCTGGCCTCCAAAGGAAGGTATCTTTTCCCCTCCACAGTCACAAGACATCTGGTTTTTATCTTGGGTAGGTGTACAGCTTTACATCTAAAGGAGACAAAGGCAAACAATCAGTTAGGTATGCAGGAGTCAAATAACAGAATCAACAGTGCATTTATAATTTTAGTAATGGCTTTCCATAAGGCAGATAAGGAAAAGATCCAGGGAATTTTAGAAATTGACATGTCATTTACTTGTCCTACACACGTTGAGGCTTTATAATTTTATAAGTACCTCCTGTGCTGTTAGAATGTCTAATGCCATCTGATTTTTGGAGGATGACCTGTCTTATTAATTTTACCTTTTTAGGAGACAGAGATCAGCTGCAGTGTCATATAACCTTTTTCTGGAAAATATCTGGTGGATCCCAGCAAAAGGAATTTATAATTATCTCTTAATTTTAGTGGTTGAATATCTATAAGATTGATAACAGTACAGTGCAGTAGAGGCAGTAAGCTTAACATAGAACATTAAATGGAAGTATTATTTTGTATTAACCATGGGTGTTTTAACATTTGAGCATTGAAGAAATTTGTGACATTGTTTGGACTGTTTACTATTTAAGCATCTCTAAGTACAACATATATTATTTGACTGGTGACCTCGTGTTGGTGTGACCCGAATCTCCTGGCTGGAGCACAAGGAAAATGCAGACATCTGATTCTGAAAGAAAACACTTGTCATCATTTACATTTGAAGGCATAAATATACCATCAGATCAGCAACAATAAATTGTCTCAGCCATAGGAACTTTAACCAATTTTAACATTTTAATCAGCTGGCAACCAAAGTAGAAGCATGCTTTTAAATGTGTAACCCAAATAAACCTTGATCAAATGGTCTGAAAATGCAAAAGAGGAGGAAAAAATTATTGAGCTCAAATAAAAGGAACAGCTGTTTACAGAGCAGATTTAGAGTGCACTCAAATATATTTGGCCAGTTTGACTAGTCTGAGCCTTTTGTAGATTAGTTAATAGAGATATTTTGAAATAAGAATGGCAGAAAAGTAACCTAATTTAGGGCTGACTTTCCTAGGGGGATGGGAACTATTCAGGGTATCAATCCTCAGGATATGGGTGCATTTCCATGGTCCTTTGTCTTGAGGCCTGGTCCACAGCAGGAGGCGTCAGCCTCCCCAGGCAGTTAGAGAGCTGAGGCTAGGCCTGGAGGCGGAAGGGAGGAGGAAGGGTTTTAGAAAAGGGTTAGCCAGAAATATTTGAGCTGCCGTACATGATTTAATGAGAGAAGAGCATGTCCTTAGGATAAGAAATGCCTGAATATATGGGATTTCTGCCAGTTTGTCAGCCGTGTAGCAGAACTCAAAAAGGTTCCTAAGAATTTTAGGCCCAGCGTGCCAAGGTAACCAGGCACCCCGGGGTGTGTCTTTGCGGGGACAGGAAAAAGTGTTCCCCATTGTCCAGTCAAAAGTGAGCCGAAGGAACAATTTTGCCTCAGGATATGAGAGATTTAGCTCTCCTCCCAAGGAACATGAAAATTGTCCCAAATCACACTTATCAAAAGAAGATCATCACCTAATTTTGGAAGTGCAATTAAAAAATTCGGTCCCAGCTTGAGACCTTTGGTCATCACCAAGGGAATGAGTGGGGATCCCAGAGGATCATCAGATCAATAGTCCTGCCTCAGACTGTCCAAGGAAAGTGAGAACTATTAACTTAGCCTCGGGACGGAATGGGCAGTCTGTGTGGGGCGGCCCACTTCAACAGAAAATCCCAGACGGAATTTGGCTCACCTGCAGTGGATGAAATAAGCCGGTGTTGTTTGTAAAGGTGGCAACAGACTAGCTCGGTCCGGTCCTGTCCTTGGGTAGCAGGGGAGCTCAACTGGGGAGGGAGGGAAATCCCAGGAGCTACTCGCACTGCCACCCGGTCAGGGAACCATATGTTAGGCTTTTCAGCGCGGTGAAACAGCAGAATATGAGATAAAAGAGACCTTTATTCCCAAGGACGTGGAGAGAAGTCCACGACCACAGACAGCCTGGCCTTCTCTAACCCGCACTACTCGTATAACCTCTGACCTGGGTGGTGCCCAGGGCAGGGACAGGTAATGCACAGGTTACTGATTGGGGGTACTGTCGCCCCACTGAGAAAGGTGACTACAGTTTGGTCCCGCCCCTTGCTCTTGCCTCCCGCCGCAGCTTTCCAGGGCACAACTCTTTCACTTCCCACTTATTTGTACAGTTGAATGGAAATTATGTCTTTTTGGGGGGCTAATTTAAAAAAGTAAATGTGAGAGAGGTGCTTTAAGAAGACCCAACAAAATAAACAACCAGGAAACACATACATTGAGTATGAAATTTGTATTGTGAAATGGTTGATATTGTTATTTTATTCTGTTAATATCAAAGTAAATTCATGTTATTCCAGGACCCATTCTTTCTATAAGTGAGAATTGGAGAGCTCAAACAATGGTAAATTCAGGAGTCAAAGATGATTAATATGAACAAGAAAAAAAAAAAGGTCGACTTACAAAATTTTTGTTACCCGGATAAATGTGTAGATAGGATGAGGGCGTTTCAGGCATTTGATGTAGGAGGTGTGTAGTATCACAGAATTTTGTAGCACTGATTTTCTAGATCTATCAGGGTGACTTGGGGCAAAATAATTGGACATAATAAATTTCTCACATGTGTACACCCTCATGCATATTTGTACACACAAAATCAACCTTTGTTTGTGGAAGAAGCCATGTTAAAGGACTATTTCCATAGTAATTATTCCTAAATTCATGAATTACAGTAGCCAGTGGGAAGGAAAATCTCCATTCTAAAATCAAATAAGTAATGGAGGCTAAACCAAAAACAAAAGAGTAATTTGAAATAGAAGCCTTGCCACGTGCTTACTCTACAGGAGGCCATTCCATGAAGAGAGAAAACCTGAGTTTAATTGTTTTCTCTCCCGTGACCAAGACTGTTTCCATAATCCCCTTTGGCTGATCCTCTCTCCCACTGACTTTGACAGCAGACTCAAGTTCTGTTTGACCTCTTCTCTTTCATGTTGCATTCCTCGGGAGCAGAGTAAGAAGCAGGATGTTCCTCGGGAAGATCAGGGACCGACCACCAAGAACTTGGATTTCTGGCCCCAGCTAATCACACTGATGGTGACAATTATTGATGAAGATAAAACTGCCTACACGCCTGTCCTGAATCAGTAAGTGCACTTTCTGAAAAGAATGTTTTATGCCACTGAGGTTAGAACATATACTCTGATAACTGTGGCAAACTTTCTCAAAATTAAGCTGCAAAATACAGAGGATTTTTATCAGTAAATATCAGTTTAGCAATATTATGAATTTGTAATTTGAGTCCCATAGAGTTTGTTTGTTTGGATACAAATATTTCCCAAGAACTGATTTTTATGCAATATAACCCATTTCTTTTTTTCCTCTTCTTCCTAACTATCTTATTGTCTCAAAAGAAAAATAAGAATGCTCCCCTAAAGCTGAAAAGAATGTTGAAGAGCAAAAATAATGTGTATTTCATTGTGTGGGTTTTTTTTTTTTTTTTTTTTTTTTTTTTTTTTGGTGGTGGTGGTGTTTTGTTTTGTTTTTTGAGGCAGAGTTTCACTATATGGTCCAGGCTGGCCTTGAACTCACTTTGTAGCCCAGGCTGGCTTTGAACTTGTGGTGATCTTCCTGCCTCAGCCTCCTGAGTGCTGGAATTACAAGTGTGTGCCACTTTGCCCAGAAATTGTGTTTTAATAATAAAGAGTTACCATAAAAGCTGTGTTAAAATAGTTGTGCATTTTGGATACAACAAAGTTAATGCAATATTTAGTAGAACAAGTCCGCTTTGGAAAACAATAATCTCAATTCTGTGCCACAAGATTCTGTAGATAGATTCTATTGTGGATGTTCTAGAAGAGCATTTAAAATCATCATCGTCTCATAATGCCACTAGCTGTGAGACCTCGGCAGATTAATTGGATCTGAGTTTTCTCCTCCATGAAGTAAGGATTATTACAAGGTGGTTTCCCAGGTCTAAATCCACATTTTCAGGTATGACTGATCACCAGCCTGGCCCCTGCAGTCCACATTAGGAATACCTGACCCCAGCCAGACAGCCAGGATAGTAGGGAAAGGTCAACTGCTAGGGGGACACTGTAGGAAATTGACATACAGTGACCTGGTTTTACTATTCTTATTTACCATACTGACCAAAACAAGGTTAAAATGAATCCAACTAAAATTCTAATTACAGGCGAAATGTAGTATCATACACACAAACGCAGGCACGCCCACCCACTCACTGGCTTGCTCCCAGCTCCCAGCTCCCAGCTCCCATCTGATTCATAGCTGGACAGCTCAGGGGGGTGATGCACTTGCATTTCCTCTGTCTGCCACATCCACCGCACCCTTCTGTTTTCTCAGGCCCATCCCCAGAGCTCTGCCCTCTGTGCTCCTCTGTCAGGACCAGGAGGTCCTCCTTTTACCCTCACTGAGTCCCAGGCACCGGGGGCCTGGGCATCCTACTTAGGCCTCTGGCAGCTTTGTAGCACACATTTCCCTTCTCACTCACTCTCTGGATGGTTCTTCGGGGAGAGTACAGTCACTGGAGACTGGAAGACCAACATGACAGCCTGTGGGTTAGACAGATTGATTGATAGAGACAGATTGATTGATAATTAAGTGAAAACAAACATCTGTAGAGAAATTCAAATTAAAAGTTTTTGGAAGAGGTTTGTTTTTTATTAAAATTGTCTTGTATTTACCAAGTTCCTTAAACCAGGATGGGACCAATGAACAAATCAGAGGTGTGAGTAGTATTATAAAGCCATGGAATAAATTTAAAAGCCCAGGCTTACTTTTAGTCATATACCACAAAAGATATACAATGACCAAAAGATATACCACAAAAGATATACAATGATTTTAGTTGGTTAACTGCATTAAAAGTGAAGTATCTATATATTCAGTTATGGCAAAATAAATTTAAAATTGTGCACTGAATTAAACCTGCTAAGTGCAGACGTGAGCATTGATTGGCACAGAAAGGAAAGGACCGTCCTTGTTTTGCCTTTCAAGTTTGTTTTTAATGTTGGAGTTCAGAGCATTATGAGAAGATGATGATTTTAAATCTGTGAACACTTAGTCCTCAAAGACAGGGAGGTATTCTGTCATCTGGAAGCCGTTTTTCAGTTCCATTTTCTTGGATGCTAAGGGCTTTGGGAAGCTTTTCTGCTTCATGAGATTCACTCCGGTTGTTTGGTGCTGACCCGGGCAGCGGGATGGGGGCTGGTTCTTGTTGCCTGAAGTGGCATCTGTGTGACCTGGGAGCTCTCGGTCCACAGCTGCAGTCTGAGTGCAAGGCACCAGCACATCTGGCTGATATAGGGGAGTGAAACTCCCCACCTACTACGTCCAGTACGAGTTTGGGTTCTCTAAATTGGAAGAATGAATTTTAGGAACAATGGAGGAAAGAGTAGAATATATTTATTGAGAGAAAGAAAGCTTCTCTCTGGGAGACAGAAGGGGGTTCCAAGCCAGTTGCCCAGAACTCTGTCTTTTCCAGGGACTTTCATAGAGTAAAACCATGGGTTCAAGGTGGGGGAAGACTGGAAACTCACAAAGGAGATGGGCATAAGGTGGGACATAACTATAGTTAGCCAATAAGATCAATAGTTCAGGTAAAATTGATTACATTAGGGACAAATGGGAAAGCAAGTCATGTAGCAAGCGGGCATTCTTGGAGCTGTGACCTTTCTTCCCCTAGAAGGATGGGATGGTGGCTCCAGGGTGAGAGGGAACTAATTAGAATATCAGTCTTTAGGATGTGGATTCATTTGTTTGATACTTGTCTTGAGGCCTGGCCCACAGCAGGAGGTGCCTGTCTCCCCTGCAGTTTCCAGGTGTCTGCACCCGCTCCATTGAGGACCCAGCCCTATCTCACTGCCTATAATATTTCTGACTAACTCAGCTGCCTGCAACATGGCTTCGCGATCACACTCTGCTTATGTAGGCCACACAGTGCCTCGGGGAGTAAGAAATCCCTAACCATGTTGGGACACAGGGGGATTGCAGATTCTGGTCCCTGTCCTGAATCTGGAGTCAGAAAACCTGAAGGGCGCAGAGGTGAGCAGCAGTCTTGATAAAGAAACCTTCTCATGTCCCAGGCACTGATGTATGAGGCTACAGGCCAACTTGAGGACACATCAGCTAAAACAAGTTTGGATTTTATTTTGACAGCAATGGTGAGTGAGTGAATGATTTAAAAATATAAGATACTTTAAAATAGTTTTCCATGTAAATCTGTATTATTGGTATAAATAGGATATTGAGTGAAAATCCAAATTTGACAAGCAGTTTATGTAACTTAGAAGGTAGATGCAGAGGAAGGATTTCTTCTGTTTTGCTCATGAGTAGGTATCCAGGAAAATGCATTTGTTGAATGAATGAATGAATGAATGAACCCTTAGGGTAGTGAGTACCTGTGTCCTCTATCCCTACACTATCAACTCAATAATGGACCACTTTGAGTCCTGTCTTCTCAGTTTCATGAGATATTTTTGATAGAGTACTTTTCTTGATGCTTGTAGAAATTTCACAGAAATAGAAACTTTTTTGCAGAATATAGGTTTAGATGTAGATGCCTTTCTAGGTTATTGAGGTATAACTGAACTCCGTGTAACCACACATAGTTCAAGTATGTAATCTGAGTAGTGTTGACATAAGAATCCAGCTAAAACCCTGTCACCAGTCTCAACATAAAGAAACCCCTCTCCTTCAGAAACTTCCAGGTGCCTTCTTGAATCTATGGCAACCACTTGCTGCTGCATCACGTACAGCAGATTAGTCAGGAAATACTATGTATGTGAATGCAGTTACACGTCCTCTGTGCTTGTGCATGTGGTTTCTTTCATTCAACTATTTTGAGATTGAATCCTGTTATTTGTGGTCTCATTTTACTTTCTTAGTAATATGTCATTACATGGATATACAAAATATCTTGATCCTTTTATGTGCTAAACAAAATGTGGGATTGTTTGAGGTTCGATCTCTGTGGATATTCTTTATAAGTCTTTTGTGTAGAGATAGGTTTTCATCTCTCTGACTGTGTGGCAGGTATGTGTTTAGTGTTTCTAAACTGTCTATGTACTTTCCAGTGGCTCTGTCTTGCTGGCACATGGTGTGGTTGGTCTTCTAATGTTGGCTGTTCTGAAAGATACAGCTTAAGATAGATGTTATTGCAACTTTAACTTCTACTTTTCTGAATCTCAGTGAAGTTGACCACCTTCTCATTGTTAGGATTTTCGGCACGATGAAACAGCAAAATATGAGATAGAGAGACCTTTATTCCAAGAACTTGGAGAGAAGTCCACGACCATAGACAGCCTGGCTTTCTCTAACCTGCACGTGCCGGTTAGGGTACTCATATAACCTCTGACTGGGGTGGCACTTAGGGCAGGCACAGGTAATGCACAGGTTATTGATTGGGGCTATTTTTGCCACTGGGAAAGATGACTACAGTTTGGTCCCACCCCTTGCTCCTGCCTCCCACCGCAGCTTTCCAGGGCACAACTCTTTCACTCATATATTTATTTGCAATTTTTGATGATGTTTTATTCATAATCCTCATTTAAGATCGGGATGTTTATCTTATTGAGTCACAATAGTTCTTTATATATTCTGTATAAAGATCTGTTATCAGATGCAATATTTCATCATTTCTAACATTTTTATTTGTGTCTGTCAGGTGATGTGCATTACGTGGGTGTGCACACACATATGTGCATGCATTTTGATGGACTGGTAGATTGATTTCTTTTACAGTCTGGCTTTTTATTGTTGTATTTAACAAAGATTTGCAAGAGCCACAGTCAACTTGCACCCTCAGTTTTATTCCAGGCATCTTATGTTGATGTCTCATTTCAGGTTAATTTTTTGCATGTGGTATGACAAGATATTTGGAGGATTTTCATAGATAATTTCTTATTGAATTAAGGAAGTTATGTTATATCTTTACTATTCTGAAAAATTTTTGTTATGAGTATTGTGTTTTGTCAAACATTATTTCTTTTTTTTCCTTTTTTTTTTTTTTTTTTTTC
>PVJX010036338.1:0-17686 GCA_004027295.1 Dolichotis patagonum
GTGAGAGCAGCCCTTCCCTTGCTCCATGGCCTTAAATGCTAATACAAAATGCTTAGTTTAAATGCTAATCCAAAAACACCCTCATGGACATATCCAGAAGTACTATCTTACCAGCTTTCTGGGTATCTCTTAGCCCCATCAAGTTGACACATAGAATTGACCATCACACTGAAAATACTGATTTGTCTCTAGCCAAAAAGAAATTGGGGCCCCATGGGGAAGAAAAATGTGGCCTAAAAAGAAAAAATAAGACTCCTCAGAGCCCTTATTATCATGTATAGCATGGCTTCCCTGCTGCTTGATAAACACTGTTTCACCTGTCTATCTCACTCAACTAAGCAGGGGCCATGTCCTGTTTGTCTTGGAGTCTTCAGTATGGAGGACTAGGGCTCAGAGTAAACACCACAGAATGGATGCCCCATAAATGTTGGATGACAGAGAGAGGGAGGAGGGAGTTATGAGAAGGTTCCCTTTGACAGGAGACTCCAAAACACTCTAGAAGCCACCATTAGTGTCTGAACCCACAAGATTAGAGAATCAGATTACCCCACTGTTATGGCTTGTATCTGGATGGCCCCCCAAAGCTTCATGTAGCCATGGGGGGACAGTTTCCAGAGGAGGCTGAATCTAAAGTTTGCGACTGATTAATGGTCTGTCCAGGGGCATGTAGCCTACACAAAATATAAGACACAGAAAGATGTTTTTCTCATACCTCTTTTGTTGTTTTGTTGTTTCTGCATAGGAATTACTGCCTCTGCCCTGTGCCACCTTGCCTTTGAGCCAGGCAATATGGACTGAAACCTCTAAAAACTGTGAGCTAAATAAACCTTTCCCCTTTAACTTTGGGCATTGAGTATTTCGTCTCAGCAACAAGAAAATTAACTAAGACACCCACCTAAATACAAGAACTTTAGACAGAGTTTAGAGGGGTCTTGGTGCTATTCACATTTGTCTTTAAACTTTTGATATTTTGTTCATCATGGATTTTTATAATTTTGATTTTTTTAAAAATATTGTGTTAAAGCATATTTGTCTTGATGACAGAGACTTTGGTATATATCCTTATAACTTCCTCGTAAAGCAAGTGTTCACCCTCCTCAGCTAGCCTGGCACAGCTCAGGGGTTGTTTTGTTTTACTTTAAAGAGCATAGAACAAAAAAAAACAAAACAGAATAAAGCAAATCAAAGCAAAGTACTGAAAATAGCACAGAACTTCAAAACCGGATGATAGGAGATTGACAATGGCTACCATCATGTATCTTGCTATCTTCACAGTAGTTGTCCATATCATCAGACACAGCAAAATCAAACAAACCAAAACAGAATAAAACCAATCAAAATATAACATGGCATAAAACAAAACAATAAATCAGAACAAAACAAAAAAGTGAGAATGATCCTACACATTGTTTTCTTTAAAATAGTTGCTCAGGTTACCAAACACAGGGATAAAGCAAAACAGTACAATGAAACAGAACATTGGATTTCAAAGACAAGACAGAAGGAGATGCCCCACACACGGTGCACACTGCCATCCTCCAGGTAGATGCCCAACCACCAGCCCCAGGTCTGCAGAGTCAACCAAACAACACAGGCATCAAGCTGTTCCCTTCCCCTCAATTGTCCTCCAATCAGCAGGTGGGGGAGGAGGAAATGCTCTTCTGCTTTTTCAACCTGCACATTGGCTGACTCTTGAGAAGGCATAGTTTGTCTTCTGGCTGAGGCTCTTACCCACCAGCCCTCAGCTCAGTTTTTACACTTGCAGTGAAGTCCTACTCAGAACACAATCTTGTGAGGTCAAACAACACGCTCTTTAGCTCACAAGCCAAGTCCATGCCCAGAACACACAGTTTTGACATCCTGGAGCAGTGGAGATGCATTTGTTGGCAACATCTCACCAGACTTGAACAATATTTTGGTGCTTAATTAAATTCCAAGAACACCTGTTTCATCAGCTTATAAATTCCAACTGAATTTTAAGCAGCTCTGTTTGGCATGCAGAATCTTTATTTTCTAGACTAATCACAGCAACATTTCCCCTTGACTATTCATCCCTTGCTCCTGCCACACATACCTCCAGCAAACCCTGGCCTTTGAGGGTGCAGAGAGGTCTGCACCCTGGCTTTTAGACCCACCCAGCCCACCCCCAGCTCTCTGTCAGTCACAGCACCACAGCATGCTCTGTGGTCTATGCTGCTCTCTGTGACTCAGAGTATGGATGTTTGTATGAGAGCACAATAGAAAAACCAAACTTCCCGCACTACCTAACACCTTGCAACTCAAATGGCAGCCCCTTTTTAAATGTCTGTAGCTCTCATGCCCTGCCCCAGGCTTGGACCTCACACATTTTCTCTATGAGCTCCAGCTCCCTGCAGTGTGAGTCAATAGGCTAAGCCTCACCCCATAGGGCTGCTGAAACAATAAAACCACCATTCCAGAGGCCCCACAGCTGGGACAGGTGGCGTGGAGACTGAAAGGAAGCCAGGCCTGTCAGATGCTAAGAACTTGTGCGCCTGCCTCACTGACTTCAGGTTCTAGGACCCCAAAATGACCCAATATGTATCATCTGGGGGTATCATAATGAATAAATGTCAAAAATGAGAGAGGTGGAGATGAAGAAAGACCATCACCTATGTGAAGGCTCGGGCAGAAGGGGTGCTAAAGTTAGACAGTCTCTACCTGGGCTAAGCTTAAGCCCAGACATGAGTAAGGAGTCAGGAAACATTGTGTGACAGTAATGACTCCAGGTCTAGAGTCAGTCACACTGCACACCGGTTGGCCTGACTTCGCTAAACCTCAGTTTCCTCCTTTAGAAAATGAAGGCAATAGCTTCCAACTCACCTATCTGATGTCTGAGTTAAAATTCATGTAAAATCTTCACCCCAAGGCTTGATGAATAAGAAAAGCTCAACAAATAGTCAACTGTTATGCTGTACATTTCAAGTGGTTCTACAATGGCTTACCCAGAAGCCTGCCTCCTTTACAAAGATTAGTGGCAGACTCCTGGGGGTCTGTGCTGTCACCCCACAAACCTTCTGTGCACCTTTATCATGGGCTTCAATTTGTCTTCTGCCATCACGTTCCCTGGTATGCCCTCTTCCGGTTCCATTTTAAGGGCATCCTCAAGCTGACCTCCCCTGACCATCGCAGTCCTCAGCAATCTCCCTCTTTGTGCCTCTCAGCCCTTGCCTGCTGCTCTACTTTCCCATTCATGGGACACATCTGAAGGCCATCTTGCTTTGGCTGTCCCTCTGTGAATGGAGATAGATTAAGGACCATCCCCCAGCCTGTGCTCAAATCCACCCCAGCTCTTGCCGTTGCTAGTGGTCTCGAGGCACTTCCTTCCCCAAATATCTATCATGTGCCTCACTAGAGGGGCAGGGTATGAGCGAAGCATTTTCAGAATCTGTCCTGGTGGCATTTAGAGCCAGAGTATAAGACAACTCACAGAATATTTGAGAAATAACTATACAGTTGTGAATTGTGATAATACAATGAGTATAAATACTGTGTGGGGACTGGGAAGGATCCATGACATCAACCTGTTTGAAGTAAAGACTCCACTGTCTAACACACACTTTACTTGGGACTTCACAAGATAGCATTTCTAGACACAAACCCCTCCTTCTCATCAAGAAAACTAAAAACAAAACAAACAAAAACAAAAACAGAAAAGAAAACTAAATGGCCTCCCTCATCTTTCCCTTCTTTGGCAAAGAAACAGCTTCCTGCATGACCCAGAAGTTTCCGGGCCTAGCCCCGAGGCATGACAGGGCTGGCACTTGCCTCAGGCCTAGGACCCTCTCAGGCCAAGAAAAAGAGAGCTCATTGGGATTCCAGCTAGGACTCCAACACACAACAAGCGCCTTCAGATTCCTCTAATTTTCTCCAAACAAGAACAGTGGTGAGGTTTTTGAATGCTACACAACAACAGAAAAAGAAAAGACTAGGCAAAACTAAGAGAGTTTTGAAAAATCAGATACTGTGATTTGAAAATGATTTTTAGACTTGTACCTGGAGTGCAACCTGGCTCTTGAAATTTGAGTCTTGAATCTGCTGGGACTTTTCCTGGTACTTGCAGGAGGTGGTGAGGTTTGGTTTTTCTATTCCAGAGACCTCTCCGAAGGAAGCTGGGTGGACTGGCAGCTCCCCGTCTCTTGCTCAGATTGGCAGGTGCCCACTCCCTCTCACCCCCACTCTTCATGCTAGCGTGCTCTCCACTTGCTCATTCTAGCAGCTTTTCTCTGGACTGTGACTATTTTGTGTGCAGGGCCCATGACTGGCCCTCCTCTCCCAGGCCAGTCCTGCTGATTCAGGAGAGAAATCATTTCCTATCTAGCCTGTCACCCTGGAGTAAGCTCGGGGATCAGGCCCTAGCTGAAGACTCAGGAAGTGCAGGAAGCCTCTCCCCGAAGCCTAGGGCCCAAGCCAGCCTCCAGCTCCAAATTCCCAGCTGAAGCTCAGTCCCAATCAAAGCTGCTGGCCCTGAAATGCACACTGTTACTTTCATCTATTCTGCCTGCTGCTTCCTTGACTTAGCCAAGTCTTTAGGACTTTACATCATCTGTTCCTGTTGAAGAAGTGCTATGCTGTCTGCAGGCAAACCAACTCCAGATCCTGGCTGTGGGGTACCCTGCTCTCTGAAACCACATGGGCTTACATTACAGTCCCCAGCAACCCCCATACAAGCCAAACTTCACCTTGTCCATCTGCAAACACAGAGCCCCCTAAAACTAGAAAATAGAGGAAACAAATTATTTGACACTTTGAAGACATCCTCAATGACATTATATATATATATATATATATATATATATATATATATATATATATTCTTCCAGATTTGTTGTTCATTCTTTAGGGATAATAACACCAGGCCTGCATTATTACCATGAGGATTAAAGAGGTTAGTATATGCTAAGTGCCTATATTCCTGCTGGACCTACACTGCTCCTTCTCCTGCTATTATCAAGTGTGACACCATGATTACATATTTCATACCACCTTGGCTCTATGCTGGATCATCTTGATTATAGCATTCTCTACCTTTCTATGCAAAGATCTATCAGAAATAGTCATTTGCTGCAGGGTGAGTCTTTTGGATTCCTATGGAGCTTACGATCTTTACAAAAGTATATCTTGGCATTTGCAACTATCTCATGTTAAAATTAAGAAGTCAAGATGCTTATTTTATGGAGCTCAAATTTCTGGCAACAACCCGTACCATGTCTATGAGGGGGAAATGAGTGGGTCTATACATGACCTGCAGCCTCTGCGGAGGTTTGGTTTTGATTGTTTCCAACAAGAAGGTGTATTTTCCAAGCCCTGGAATTTATCAGCATTACCTACATCTGCAAACCTTGTCATTTATGTATGCTGTACATTATTTTAAAAAATAATAACTCTGCTTTGTCACTAGAGTTTTCCTTTTGCTTGCTCAAGGACTGTGGGCTGAATTAATGTGACAAAGTGGGTTGCTGGAGGAAGCCTGTTACAAAGGTGTGGCAACAACTGCATTCCACAAGAAGTAACTAACTACATTCCAGTCCTGTTAAAGAGTACACATCTGATGAGATATACATGTGATTTCCATGGGAGAACAGCTCAAACTCGCTTAGGTTTTTAAACAACTTAGTGTCCTCCTTAAAACAAAAAGCTCAAACTATGTCAGTGTTTGCTTTCCTAAGGCAAGATGCATATACATTTGTATATAAGTTTGTCTATATGTATGCATGATGCTCACATTTTGTTTTAAATCTCTACTTTTCTCTACTGAGGATCAAGATAAACAACCAAGTGATGGCTTCCAGATGCAGAAATGGGAACACAGCACAGTACCTACTGTATTTCCTAGATATTAGCAAGATCTCTAGGAAGGCGCCTTGCAAATTGAATCCCCAAAACACTTCTCTCCACCCCTTATAAGACTCTCTTAGGCCCAGAGAAAACATGTCAAAATAATAAAGGTCACACAATTCTTCCACATCCCCACCCATATTCTACAGCAATTTTCCACAAATCACAATGGACATCAGAATTACCCAAATGAGTTCATCTCAGGTCTCTTTTTGATTAATCATTTCATAGGTTAATATTTTGTAGATTGCTGTTTCTAAATCATTGCTTAAAGAAAGCCTTCCGTAAGAGGATAATTTAAAGGAGAAAGAGAGGCTATCTCAATATATTCTCAATATTGATTGTTTGGCAACATTGATTGGATCCAGGTTTTTGACCAGACAGCAGAGACATAGAAATTTGATATGACTTAAACAAGTTCTCCTCTGCATCTCCAGAAAATAACTCCAGGAATAAATGGCTCCCTAGTGTTTGAGGTTGAGATACAACTTCCCTTGGGGTCCTCATAGCTGGAATACACTACTAGATGGTCATTCTTGTATCGTATTCCTTGACTGAGGATGACTCATTTTGTAAGACAGGAAACCCATAAGCTGTTTTTCTTCTCCAGCAGAACTCATGTAGGCACTTTTTTTAGGCCTGGACTAGAAGGTTCAGCTTTGCTTTTGTTGGCCAAATGTGACCCAGGACAGGTTGAAGGGATCATCAAAACTTTGTTCCTGCTTTTCCCTGAAGGGGCCTCTTTGGCACAAGGAGAAAAATAATCAGGAAGCCTGTGACAAAAACTCCACACTTTTCTGACCCTTATATGGATTCAATAGTAAATTACCAAATCGGAGCTTGAAATTTTTTCAAAAGGTCTCCTAGACCAACTACTCTGGACTCTAACTCCTCTGGCTTTTTCAGCAGTTCTCAGTTTAACTTAAATCCTACTTCTGCACTTCGCTGAGTTACAAAGGACACCTCCCAAAACAATAAATGAAGACTAAAACTGCCAACACTGATAACAATCACATCTATTTTTCTTTTTCTTGCCCCTTCAGGCACGGGTTCAGAGCTTGTTTTAGTCAGCTTTCCTGATGCTGGCACCAAATATCCAACACCCACAACTTAATGCATTTGTCTCATGGCTTCGGAGGGTTTAGTCCAATGTTGGTTGGTTCCAACCAGAATATCAGAAATATCATGGCAGAATGGCATAGCCAAGCAAAGCTATCCAGTTCATGGTATCTTGGAAACAGAGTACAGGAATAGTGCCAGATAGAAAGGAGTGAGGGACCAGATATAGACCCCAAGGTCACAGCTCCGTGAACCTAGACACATCCAGGAGTGTGCTTTCCTGATCCCCTAGGCAACTCACAATCCAAGCAAGTTGACAAGCCATGGGGATATGTGTACAAATCAGGATTGCCACCCAATTAGAAGCCATACTAGTCAATAAAAACAGCTGGTCTACCCCCCAAAAATCCAGCTGGTTGATCCAGATAAAACTACCTGAATTAGCAAAATATTTTAACAAAATAAAAGTCTGCCAAATTCAAAACCTAGAAAATTCCTCTATTAAATTGATAGTGAGATTTAAAGTAGAAGATAAAACATCAACCCAGACAGGAAAATTCTGGTAGCATGTATATTCAATCAACTGGTACACTATACCATAGATTCCTTCTTTATGGTATGCTAAGCCGAGCCAGGATATAGGTATTTAATTAATAGTTTACAAAATAACAATATTTAAAAGTTAAACTTGACATATTTTTCTTTGGACAAAGCACTCTGCAAACCCTCCTATACAGACTATTTTATTTACAGTGGTACCTCAGTTCACAAACTTAATTCTTTCCACAATTCTGGTAGCAAATTGAATTGGACAAGAACTGAATCTAATTCAATGGATAGGCTCAATGTTGACCTTATGGGGAAATTGGATTCGGTTCTCATCCAATTCAGTTTGTAACTAGAATTGTGGGAAGAATTAAGTTTGTGAACCGAGGTATCACTATAATTCTCACAATAATTCAGTGATGTCTATGTATTTTTTCCTAGTATACAAACAAAAATATGAAGCCTAAAGAAATTAGGAGACTTGCCTAAAACTACTTAGCAACTAATTGGTGAACCTGGGATAAATATTTTTTAGTTTAGAGCAGACATTCCCCACTGGTATAGTCAAGGTGTGGGTTATAACTCCTGGGACTACTGCATTTAGGAGAGCCTCGATTAAAATTCCAGTCTCATTTTCATACAGCTAGTGATTACTATGTGCCTGCCATGTTTCAAGGACTATCTTGAGTGTTTGTCATTCATTATTGTTGAGTCTGTATTACTTTGATGCTGTCACGCCTCCATTTGACATACAGAGAAGTTAAATGCCCCACATCACCCTGTGAGGAGTGGCAAAGCCTGTACTCAGCCCTGACTGTGTCTGGCTACAAACTCACACCTTCACCTGCAAGCTTCCTACCAGCACATCCAGGCTCACTATTTACACTTTTAGAAAAGTTTAAGACAAGTGGAACTACCAGAACATGCTGAGAATCATGATAAACTTCCTTCCATAAATTTCCAGTGTGTAATCTCTTGTTCTCCTCAAATTTTGAAAACCAGGCAGCTGTCCCCAAGCAGTAAGTATTGGCTCAATATGTATAGCAACCTGCTGCAACGCTTCAAGAAAACATTGGTCGTAACATTCCTCAAGCTATGAAGATCCCCACCAGCAGCATCATGGAACATAGAGGTTTTATGTGAGATTGGGCCTCCCTCCAGCTCTTCCAAGAGCTCCTCCTTGGACTCCTTTAAGTGCGGATCCTTAGCCTTTACAGCAGGGTAAGGGGAGCTCTGCAGCAAGCTGTAATATGAGGTGACAGTTGCCTTAGCAACTAACAGATGAGTGCCCTCTCCTCTCCCCAGCTTCCCCTCTTCCCCACAGCCAATGCACCGTGGGTGTGAAAATCTTCCCAGTTCCCCACCTTAATGGTGCAGAGTAACTCAGAATCCAGGCTTGGGGCCCAAAAGGATGCCTTGTAAAGATTTTGGATAGTTTTCCAAGAATCTCTCCTCCTCTGCAAGGCTGGCTTCACTTGCCTGCTGGAGAAAAATCTCTAGCTCTCATCACAGCATTTCCAAGGCTTTCATCTCACAGGACTTTGAGATAAAATTGACCCACCCTACTTTTCATCTTGTGCATTTGCTATTATCAAATATCTGAGTGGAACAAATGAATGCCTTTTATTTCCCTTGAACAGACAGAATCTTGAAGAAATTGAACCACAAGAGCCTGCTAACTGAAAGGAATGAATCCAGTTTTTAAGAAAATGGGAATGAACCATTCCCATCCCCCAGTTTCTGATGCCCACCTGAAAAGATGGTATCTTCACCATTACCAAAACAGAAAGGTGTTTCTTCCCCTAGGAAGCAGAGACATATTTTCTGATTGATCCTGGCAGACAAAATGCCAAATTTTGAATGTGTTTTCCTTAGAATATCTTCACAATATCTGAAATCTGCCCCCCAAGTGCTATGTAGTCAGCAATTTCCACAATAAGCTCATTTATTTTTCATGCTGGCTAGGACTCTAGGTTGATTCTCCAGCCCCATTCCCATCTCTCTTGAAAACTTTCAGAGGAAGGAACCTGATACTCAGAAGAGTAGATTGCAAGCAAGGTATGGGTAGCCTGACCACTGGACACAGCTCACTGTGGCTGCCTATACAAGCCAACATCTGGGAGCACATCTCAGTGGCTTTGTCTCCATTTCTTTCCTTGTAGCTCCTCAGACAGAGCAAACCCCTGAGAGTCTTCGGAGAAGGAGCTGAAGGACGCTTGTATCATCAGCACTGCTTCACAATTGTTTCTGGAAGAAAAGCCAGCATGGTATAGGACAGAGCTGACATTCTAGAGTCAGGATGAGGGAATTTGCCAGCAAGGACAATAAAAACAGAGCCACATCAAGGCTCCTGAGTATATGCACAGCCTTCAAAACTATGAAAATATTAAGTCCTAATATTAAGTCACACCCATGGCACACTCACTGTGGGGAAAGGGGAAGCTGAGGAGAGGAGAGGGCACTCATCTGTTAGTTGCAAAGATTCTGTCGAGCTGAACCATACAGACCAGATGGAATCAATCCCTGTATTCCCTTATCTAAACTCAAAATCACCAACCCAGAACAATGGGCTGCCTTATATAGAGTATCAGAACTTACTCAGCCACTCAGCCCATCTTTCCATCTGTCCTGACATTAAAGAACCCAAACAGCCTGAAACTGCTGGCCTGTCAAAGGAGCAGTTGCTACATCTGATCAAGATTCTGGCGCTGTCCCTGGTGCTGCCAGGAAGCTTTCCTATCAATCTAGGCATGGCTTCTGCCCATATCCACCCTGAATCATTGCTCTTCTGCTTTTACAATCCCCGTTTATGTCTCTACAACCATATTCATTCCAATTCTGCATGTTCTGCAATGTTACTTGGCCTCAGTGGACTGAACTCCACCTCTTGGACTGAGATACTCTGCCCAAGATCCAGCCTGCTGCTACCTCAGAACCCAGAACATGCACTTCATCTTGGGAAGAATGTATGTAGAGGAGGAGTGGCAGCACTCTCGACCTTTAGAAAGACCATAGTACCCTCAGTGCAAGGAATGGGAGAGGAGGCTGAGTAATGGCGGATGAATTAACTCAAGCAAAATAGAAGGTGTGACTGAAAACTGTGATGAATACTTACATTTTTAAAACATTATTACAGTAAAAGATACATTGTCATTAATCCCTACTAAAATACTCCTCCTCACTCCACACACTCATAACACTTCATTCATGCCACCTTCTCAAACAGTTGTGGAGGTCCTCTTTCATGTGTGTGCTTATGAGGTATGATAAGAAAACACGGTAAGCACTGCTGTCCAGCACCATCCAACTGAAAGGCAGGCTCATATAAAAACACTGCACTCTGGCTTCATTCACCTTATTCACCAGGTCTGGTACCATGTAGCTGCTGGTTCTTCCCCAAAGTCAAAATGGCCATGAAAGATAAAATGTTTTCAATCAAGTCAGGACTTGAAGGCAGCCAGGACAGTGCAACTGAAGACACTCATGAAATAGGACTTCCAGACCTGCTTCAGAAAGTTGTGAGAAGTGAGAGGAATATTTGGATAGGAATTAACGGCAATGAGTCTTTAACTGTAAGATTTTTAAGATTTAAACGTTCATCATAGTTTCAATCATACCAATATAATTGACTAGATAAAGTTAGTGACAAAATCCAGAGAGAAAACAGTAGTTTTGAAAAATATTTAGGCTCTGGAACAAGCAAAATGTGACAAGAAAGATGTAGAATATATGTAGGTTAAAAAAGAAGCAAATGTCAGAGATAACCCTAACATTTCTGCCCAAGCAAAGGCAGGGTCCTGCTAAATATTGAGCTGGAAATGCCAGATGACAAGAAAATTTGGAGAAAAGGTATCAAATTCAATTTTATATGTTCAAAGTTTGGATAATGTGTACAAAATCCATTTGGAGATGCTAAGTGGACACCTGAATACAGACCTGGGTCTCTAGAGATACATCTACATTCAGCACAGGCACTCTAGAGTCATCAGACACAGGAGAGGATCAAACACACATGGATGAATGGGAGCTCCCCAAGTCAGAAGAGACCCAAGAACCTCATGAACCCAATACTTGATACATGGGGTGAGTCTTCAGTGTGATTGCTGGTGCTGGGAGACAGAGGATACAAGCAGAGGAATGTGTATCAGGAAAAGCCAAATGATAGGAATATAGTGGTTGATGGTGCCACATACCTCCGAGATCACTTAAGAAGATATCTGAAAATTGTTCACAGGCTTTAATGACAAAAGGACCTTTGGCAACCTTCACCCATCAGCTGTCCCCTGAGGGGAGTGGACGAGAGAAGCCAGTTCGCAGTGGATGAGGAAAGATTTGGAGATGAAGAATTGGAGCATAAACAGATTCCAGTCTCTCAGCAGTTTAACTGTAAAGAGGAAGGAAGAGCCCGAGGAGTAGGCTGAGGACACTGAGGAGAGTTTTATTTTTGTTGTGAGGATGGAAATACTTCAAAGTGTTTAAATGCTAAGTGCACTGAGCCAATTGAGAAGGAGATGCTAAGGATGAGAAAGGTGATAACTGGTAGATAGAGATGTCTGAGGAAGCTGGAATGGAGCTGGAATCCAGGACAAGCTTCTTTGGCCTTCAGAGAGAAGTGCAGGGGTCAGAATGGTGCAGGCCTGTGAGTGGCTGGAGGACTGGTGAGCAGTTAGGGAGTTTCTGCCCAGCCTGCATCAGATGCCACAACAACACATCTCTCTCATCCAAAAAAAGAAATTTGTTCTGTCAGGAAAACTGGTGTTGAAGCCATTGAAGCTGAATACATTTGCAGAGCTGTGGCATGGCCCAGGCGTGGCTGAACTAAGAATGAGAAGATGCCTGAGGGGGCAAGATAGGCCACAGTTGAGGCCACCTGAAGACTTTCTGGATCGTTTTCCTTAATTAGCATCGTCTGTTGCTCTGAGGGATCCTTGAACCCGGCCCAAGATCCTGCTCAGGTTTCCTGTGTTTTCCACTCAACTCCTTGCTTGTTCTGATTAAATACGGGCTGCCTGGGGTCAGTCGGTCGGCCAACTAGCACAGTTATAAACTCAGCAGAGGACTTTAGTGTTCTTGAAGCCCTAAAGATCATGCTGCATGTCTCATTCCTTTGGGCCTTTGCTGTGCACCCATTTGGGGGAGTGGGGATCTAGGCACAGACCCCAAAAAACTGGAACATGTTGATGGGTGTTAGGAGGAGGCAAATTTTTACTCAACAGAAGAACTTGTCTACAAACGTAGCTGCCCAACAGCAAAATAACAGCTGTACCAAGCCCTGCCCAAGCCAGTTGCACATGAACAGCACAAAGACACAGCCTTCCCAGCCATCATCAATGAATCTCACACTGGAAAGAAGCTTGGGCTAGAGGTGTCTAAAGTTTCTCTCAACTCCTCTGCTTTCAAGGTAGTCCCTGGCCCTTCCGCAGGGATCCTTAACCTGACTGCTCTTTTCCTACAAGGATCCTTGGGTGTTCTTAGACCAGCAGAGCTAAAGCTGCCACCCACACCTTAGAAGGTATTCGGAGAAGAGCATCACCCTAAGAAGCAACTGCATGTCTTGTCATTTCACTGTTGGAACTTTGTGTTCTGATGTCTTACCTGCTCCCAAGAGTTCTCTGTGGAAATAACATGTGTAGAGGGTTTCCCAGTCTATGGGACATTGGCCAAGCCCATGGGGCAGAGCTTCCTATGAAGGAGCAGTTCATTGTCATGGTTGAAACCTGGGCTCTGGGATCACGCTGCCAGGGCTAGGATGCAACTCCATCAAGGTCCACTGAGTTGGCCACTGAGGAGTTATTTAATCCTTCTGCACCTGTGGTAAATCAAATATCAAATTCTTATACACGACTCCAGTACATAATAAGGGCTCAGCAAATACTCAGTAAATACACAAATGAGGCAACAATACCAGGAACTGGGGACAGAGTTCAGACACGATTAGTGATGAAAGAAATGGCATTAACATCAGTAGCCTCTATCAGAATGTGTAATTCGAGATTTGCCCAAATCTGGGTAGATCTTTCAGTGTTGCGATTCTCAGCTGACAAGAACAGTGAGATATTCCTATTTCCAGTGGGAAACAAATGCTCCGGGTTGTGAAGGATGACAGAAGAAGTTCAGGCTCTTCTTCATCATGCTCTAGGGCAGGGTGGCAACCCTTTTTGAGCCTTCAGTGAAAACACAGAGCCTGCTGCAGGCCACATGCCATGCATTCACCACCACTGCTCCAGGGAGACCCTTTCAGCTCAGCTAAGGATGCTGCACTGATGTCCACCTGCAGCACGTTGGTAAGTGACCATCAGTACCCACTGTGTAGGAAGCTTAATTGCATGTTATATATAGGTAATCTTTTCAAAAACCCAGTGGGGGCAAGTATTAGTCACGTTTTACAGATGGAAAAATCTTAGTTTAGGGACATTTTTGTAGCTTGTCCAAAATTACATAGCTTGTCATTAGTGGGGCCATGATTTGGTCTTGAATTTATCTCACCACTAAGCCAGATACTTGCTACTATCAAGATATTTGCTACTGTGCCCCACTTCTTCTCCAGTAAGGAATCTACTAGAAGCCACACTTCTTGCACTCTGGGTGATAGTGTTGTTTCCCTGTATTGCCTAGCCCAGTCATTTAAGCAGGGTTTAGCAAATGCTTAAAAACCTGGTAAGTAAGTAGGCAGTAGAAGCTTGCTACATTGTAGCCTGTCAGTCATTGTTCTTACATCCCTAACTTCCTCCCCTAACTTTAAAGTCTGCTAAAACATTTACATCCCCAAACCCTTCATCTCTAACCCTAAGAAATAAGCCCTGAACATCTCAGAGATCTAGGTGAGAAGCGTATTCTTTAGCCTAATGGACATCTACACATCCCATACTATGCAGTAACCAGCACGAGAAATTTACCCAATATCAGGTACAAATAGAATCCAGGAGAGCCAAGACTGGAGGAATGCAGAGCGAAGACAAAGCCTCCAATGTGGCTGAATCAAGATGACAATTCTGCTCGTTTGGCTGCAGCCTAAAGGTTCTTTGTTGTCACCAAGACTTCCTTTCTCCACACTTCTAACCTTCCCACGAGGATATCTTCCAACCTGGCCCCAACAAATATCCATTTTCTCCTCCATGCTGTGATTTTATAGCACCTCCTCCGGCAGCCACGACTATGCGCACTATTTCATCAGCTCCTACTTATACTTCAAGACCACCGCCAAGGAGCCTTCCCTGGCTGTTCTAACTCTGTAATCTTTGTGTCTCCATTTCTAACCCCAAACATAGCTGAGACATAAAAATCCATAACCTCTCATTGGTCACTGATGCTGAGTGCCTGCATTTCAAGCATCTTCAAGTAGACTGACCAGTTCTGCAAGCAAGAGTGATGCGTTTTGTTCTCTTTCTGCTTCTGCGCCTGCGTCATTACTCAGCAAGCCCACAGACACAGGACTTCCACAACCCCAGTGTCTCATGCTTTGAAAGGAAGACTGCTGCATCTTGTAGGGATGCAAGTGCCCTTTTCAGCAAACCCAAGAGCCATCCTCATCCCATTGGTTTTCCTAAATTATCTCTAACCAGATTATCCTCCTCCCACAGAACACAGAATCCTCCAAGGAGCCCCGGATGGACGCTGAGCCCAGGTCCTCAGCTAATTGCTCTCATCCTCTTCCGATGCAAGTAAGGAATTATCCCTCCAAAGCAGTAGAGTCTTAGAAAGATGTTAGTGGTGAGTCATGCAGGAGTGGGGGTGGGGAGGAGGAAAGCAACGGAGAGAGAAGAGAGCACACACGCTAGTTATGGAGCCACCGAATGAGGCACATTAGCCAATTTAGCCAATTATACCGCTGAAACAATTAAATAACCTCACAATGGTAGGAGGAAGTGTAAACAGAGCCCACAACACCACCCTCTAGGCCAAAAGAAAAACCAAGTTTGGCCATTGTGGCGGAAAATCATTGCTCTCATCTGCCCAACACCCTTTCCCCCTTTTCATCTGATGACTGAACTCTTCATGGGAAACCTATTCCACGCACAGGGCATAGTGGTGGACATAAAGCCAGGAATAGTTGTATGTGACATCCCTCAATCTTAGTGCTTAATTCCAGGATGGGCACATCACTGCAACACAGCTGATTAACATCTTGCCTGAGAACACAAATATATACACTGAAAGAAATCAGTCCCTCTTCCTCCTGCATTATGAACTTGAAGATCTTGGCATGGGTCTGCCAAAACCCATCTGTTTTTCCAAATAAAAATGTCTGCCTGAGAATGAAGGCAGCATGCAAAGAGGGAGAGAGCCAACAAGTGGAGAAAAGGTAGACCTTCAGATACACCATTTGACTTCTGGATCCAGCCATGCCTGAAGCCTATTGACTTACCACTTACAAAGAACAAAAACCTCCCTCCCATTAGGAGATGGGTTTCTAATGTTTTGTTTTGTGAAATAAAGACTTCAGTGCAACTGCTGAGACTGGGCACTGATATTCAGTGGAGACAAGATGTTGATCATAGGAAGAAATCTGTTTAACACAATTATCACTTTATCAAAGCATCGATTTCATGAAACATTCAGCCCTCTGCATAGATGAATCAACCTAACCTATCAAATTGTACTTAAGTGAGAGAGAGAGCACCATAAGTATAACATTCACAGAGGAATGCTAGAAAAGAAACTCTCAGTCTTACTCTAAAATCTAATCAAGATTTCAACAGGGCTGAAAGTGGTCCTAATTCTGCAAACTTCTATTCACTCCAACCTTGAACTCAAATATTTTCCAAAAGGACCTCACTTAATCTCTGAGTCAGCTTTGTAAACCTCCACTCAGGACTCTGATTGTCACATTGAGAGTTCCCACAACATCCTCCCAACACAGAGAGGTGGGGGACAGAGCCACAGGTACCACAGAGTCACTCTCCTCGTGGCCTCCTGATACAATTCTCTCTTCTCGTATCCCAGGCTGAGAATTAACAAGGCATCCACCATTCTCTGGAGAGTGCTTACACACTTCACTCTACTGTGGTGCTCTGGGCAGGCCTGATATCTCTGCAGAGCCGTCCTGTATGTACTCTCCAGTAGATCCCTGAAGGGGTGGAGAAGGGTACCATTCATTTCCTGGTGTCCAGTACCAAGCAGTAGTGGGATACCAATTTGGAAGCTTTAGCAGAGTCAGAAGATAACAATCTGAGAGGACAGGCCGCTTTCCTGGGAGCTGAGATTCAAAGGCTGGCTTGGGACTGTACATTCTCTTCCAGAACTAGAGTGGAACCAAGCTAGGGATTCTCAGCCCTAGCTGCCTGTTAGAATCATCAGGATGGTTTAGATTTTGTTTGATGCCTAAGTCTCACCTGCAAAGAAAGAAAGAAAGAAAGAAGAAAGAAAGAAAGAAAGAAAGAAAGAAAGAAAGAAAGAAAGAAAGAAAGAAAGAGAAAGGAAAGGAAAGGAAAGGAAAGGAAAGGAAAGGAAAGGAAAGGAAAGGAAAGAACAAGAGTTTACAGTTAAATCACCCCAGGCAGGACTGAAAACCACTGGGCCAAGAGCACCCCATTCTTCCATGCAATTCCTTTCACTCCAAATACCTCAGTGCAAATTGCCCAGAGGAACTAGATATGACATCTAGGTCCTCCTTTCACAATCCTTTCTCTGCTCCTACTGATATGGGAGATGGGGCATGGCAAAGCTGGTTGGAGAAATAAGCAGGACCTGTCAATTACAAGACTGCAGGACATCAGCAAATAATTTTCAGGACCTCATATGTGGAATTTCTTGCAGGTTCCCACAAGATGTAGCTGGCATAAAAGAGCTGAGATGCCATGGGCCGCACACTATCCTGACTTCCTACAAGAGCCCAAGCTGCATTTCCCAGAGGAAGCACATATTTTTATTTTTGCTTTTATCTTCTTTTTCTCTTCTCCTGCAAAAGTTCATGCTACAGAGCTGATTTCTCCCATAATCAACCACCGCTCACTTTTCACATACACTTTCAATGCTGTTTTTGGCTTGTCTCATCCAATTCTTTGTTCAAGGTAAGAAAGACCTGGGGGACACGACTTGAGACCATTCTCTTAAGTGAAATAAACCAAACTCACAAGGGTAAATACCATATAATCTCCCTAATATGAGATTTGATAAGAGTATATAAGGCTTTATGGTAAGCATGAGGCCCCATCTCATAGCTTCAAAGTCTTTCAAAGTTTTAAATCATCAGTTGGAATGGTGTTATCCTGTTTTGTTTGACTAT
>PVJX010036339.1:0-17650 GCA_004027295.1 Dolichotis patagonum
TAGCATTTGAGCTGTCTCTCTCAGAGAGGCTCCATATCCTGCTACCTCTAGGTCTGCCATCTTTAAAACACAGGCCCCTCTAAAATACTTTTAGAGTTCATCAGTGAATCCATCAGGGCCCATTGTTAAATTCTTTATTACATTTTCAAGTTCTTGGATAGATATTGATTTATTTAGAATTTTTATACTTTCTTGATTTAGTTTTGACAATTTGATTGTGTCTAGGAATCTGACAATTTCTTCTGTGCTTTCCATCTTCTTAGCGTATAGGTTCTCATATTAGGTATTGATGATCTCTTGAGTTCATTTGGGATGTATTGTGATTTGCTCCTTTGCATTATTAATTTGCATGAATTTGTGTCTTTTCTTTCCTCTTCTGGATGAGGTTGGTTAATAGTTTATCAATTTTATTTATTCTTTCAGTAAACCTACTTTTTGATTAATTGATTCTTTGTATTGTTTTCTTCGTCTCTATTGCATTAATTTCTGCTCTTATTTTTGTAATTTCTTCTCTTCTACAAGATTTGTGTTTGATTTGTCCTTTTTCTAGAAGTTTGAGGTTTAATATTAGGCTGTTTATTTGAACTTGTTCTGCTTTCCTTATGTGAGTTCATTGCTATAAATTTCCCTCTTTAGTGCTGCTTTTATTGCATCCCATAAGTTTTGATGTGTTGTATTAGTATTATTGTTTAATTGTATATTCTATTTAATTTTGTCTTTAATTTCCTCTGTGACCCATTGGTTTTTCAGTAGGGTGTTGTTTAATTTCCATATGTTACTATAGCTTTTATAGTTTGTCACTGGTTGGTTGCTTCATTGTACAATGGTCAGATAGTATGCATGGGATGATTTCAGTTCCTCTACATGTACTTAAGTATATTTTGTCAGCTAATATATGATTTATTTTGGAGAATGTTCCAAGTGCAGCTGAGAAGTATATATATTCTAATGTTTTGGAGTGAAACACTCTGTGGACATCTACTATGTCCATTTCTTCACAGGCTTTGTTTAATTCCAATGTTTCTCTGTTGATTTTTTTGTCTAATTGACCATTCCATTTGCAAGAATAGGGTATTAAGTTTCCCCACTACAACTGTATTAGTGCTTATTTGGTTTTTCATGTCAATTAATTTTTGCGTTATGTAGTTGGGTGCACCACTGTTCATTGCATAAATAATCATGATTGTTATCTCTTCTTCTTGAAGTTTTCCCTTAATGAGTATGTAGCGACTTTGTCTCCTTTGATCAGTTTTGGCTTAAAGTCTGCATTGTCTTCAAATAGAAAAGCTACTCTTGCTTTTCTCTGGGTTCCTGTGGCATGGAGAATTGTTTTCCAACTTTTGGCTTTTAATCTGTGAATTTCTTTGTTTGGGTTAAGTGTGTTTCTTGAATTCAGTGTATTGTAGTATCTTGCTTCTTGATTCATTCAACCAATCTGTTTCTTTTGATTGATGAGTTCAGAACATTTACAATGATGATTATAACTGAGAAGTATTGGTTTTTCCTTTTCATGTTGTTTCTCTATTGTTTGTTCCTTGTCTTTCTGTTCTGTTTAGTTATTGCCCTGCCTGGAGGCTTCTTTCTATTGGTGTTCTTGTGGTTTTCATTATTCTCTATAATGTGTCTTTTAGAGCATTCTGTAGAGCTGGTTTGGTGATCATAGATTCTTCAGGTGTTCTTTGTCATGGAAGTATCTTAGTCCTCCATCAATTTTGAACATTAGTTTTGTGGGGAACATCAATCTATGTTGAAGATTGCTTTCCTCTAGGACTTAAAATATTTTTACTGCATGCTTTTCTTGATTTTAGGTTTTTTTCTGAGAAATCTTTTGTTATTCTGATAGGTTTGCCTTTATAGTTAATATGTTTCTCTTCTCTGGTTGCTTATAATATTTTGCTTTTGTACTGAATTTCAGGAGTCTTGATTATTATATGCCTTGGTGTAGCTTTATTTTGTTTATGGATATTTGGTATTCTATATGCTTCATTAATTTATATGTCAAACTTTTTATCCATGTTTGGGAAATTTTCTGCCACTATTTCTGTGAAGAGGTTTTTAAATAGTTTTTGCACTGTCTTCAGCTTTCTTACTGTTTCTAGTCAATCTTATATTGTTCTTTGCTTCACCTTGTAATTGTTGCATTGATTTTTTGTAGTCTCTTGGTATATTAAAGATATCTTTCTTTTCATGGTCACTAGTTCTGTTCCTGTATTCTAGATCTGATATTGTGTCTTGGCCTTCATTCAATCTGCTGCATATAGTTTCATTGGAGTCTCTAATCTCCTGCATTTCAGTTTGGAACTGTTTCATCAACTCCATTTTTGGTTTGTGTTTGGCATTCATGGTTTCCATGGTTTTCTTGATCTCCATTTGCTTATCTGTGTCTACTTTTATGTCTTTTATTTTGATAGTTAATTCTATTTGCACTTTAGAGATTATTTTTTTCTATGGCCTCTTTCATTTTTTTTTTCACTTCTGCAGCTACCACTTCAGAAAATTCCATTTGTTGGTTTCTGATTTCTTCTATCTCTTTGTGTTGTGGACATGTCCTGGGTGGGCTGGGTGTGTGTGATTGCATTTTGCTTTTTCATCTTGTCATTTTGTATTTTCTATATTATTTTGTTTTGTGTGTTGATGCTTTTAGATATCCAATGATAAATAGCCTTACCACTAATTTCAAGGCTTTCCCTAGAGGTGTCTGTGCCTCAGAATGTCTCCTCCAGCTGAAACTACCTTCCTCAGGCATTAGGCGAAACACAGAATATAGACTCACACTGTTCTCGTTGGCACCAGTATAGAGCAGGGGCAATGGAAAAGACACTAAGTGTGGACTTACACTCCACTGACTGGCATCACTGCCCCAGGGCAATCAAGGAGGCACAGAGTGGGCTGTGCTGCCCAGGGAACAATGGAGGAAGCACATAGAGCAGACCTACACTCTGCTTGCCGTCACTGCCATCCCAGGGCAATGTAGGGAATGCAGAATGTATACCTACCTATGCTCAGCTTGCCAGTATCCTGTCCCAGGTACAAGGGAGGAGAGGCAAAGTGTAGACTTACACTCTTCTCATCAGCACAGACATCCTGGGGATGCTAAATATTTAATTTTTTAAAATAAATATATGGCTGTTAACATTTGAATTTGTAATAATACAATTGAGGCTAAATAAAAGTATAATACTCTATCCAGGTGTAGTGGCATACATTTGTAATCACAGCTGTTTGACAGGCAGAGACAGGAGGAAAGTAAGTTTGAGGAGACACTGTCACAAAATAGAAAATAAAGGCTGAAGATGTAGCTTAGTGGAAAAGCACTTGTCTAGCTTGTTAGAGGTCCTCGGTTCAATCTCCAGTACTGCAAATAAATAAGTAAATAAATAACCAACTGTTTTATTTAGAGTTACATGCTGAAAATTTTAAAAGTTATTACATATTTTGATTTAGATTGTGATACAATTTGAGAACATGAATAGTTTTGGTAGTAGTCAAGTTTCTAGCACAATTTTCATGGTTCAACTGATACAACTGATACATCACAATTATATAAGTTTATTTATAAAGGTTTACTCGAACCAATATTATTCTATCATTCCTACCTTACTCCAGTGCCATCTCACACTACTGAGTTAATTCATCAGAATTTATTGCATACTTACTTTATACATGTGCAAAAGGTAGGGTTTCACACTGTAGTCATAAGTTAGAAGGTATATGATTCAATTTAACAAAGCATCTGCTTTATAAATCACTAAAACATAGGTTTTTTTTTCCTTTGTTCTATCTCAGTCAGTGAAAAACACTATTGCAAGTCTGGGTTGCATAGTTAGCAATTTAAAACAGCCAAAAATTGAGATTGTTAAGGTCCATTCTTGGTTGGATGTGATATATAATTAGAGAATGAAAAGTTGCTGCTTATAAAACAGTCCTTTCAAGAAGAAACATTAAAACAAAAAAATATGAAAGAAAAATAAATATGCCTAGCCTTAGAGATATTCAGGTTTTGGATTAGAGATGAACAGAATTTGAAGATTAGAAGGGATTTTAAATTTGAAATTTGGTTGAAGTGGAAAATAAAATACTGCATTCATTACTCACTCAATAAATGTTCAGAGAGACTGAGGGAACAGAAAGATTGCAGTGAAATTTCAGTTTTTACCCTTCTATTCCAAATTAGGGTGAAGATGAACACAATTTGCCAGTTATTTGTTAGCTCCAAGATAAAAAGTCAAAAAATGCAGGGGGAAGGAAATGGGAGAGAGGTAAGTTGCCTGCCTTTTAAACACAGCCACTAACCAAAAGTGGTCCAATCAAGTGGTATGGAAGGGCAACAATAGCGAAATTTATTAGACCAATGTTGCTGTCCTTATAAAATTCAGGGATAAAATACAATTGCTTTCTTTTTGTTGTTTTCTTTTTCATGAATGTTCTCTTTGTAAGTATCCACTCAGTTGATTGCAGTGAGTACTCTGTCTATTTTATCAAACTCTGAGAAGAAAATCAACTCTATTCTAAAATAATGCTTCTCACAGCCTCAGACCTGCAATTAAAGTACCAGGATAGGATTTCATGCCTAAAGTTAGCCCCTAAAACCACCAAAAACTTTAGTTTCCATTAAGAATGCACTTAAAGGTGAAGTTACATTTGCCTTTTGCTTCCAGGAAGCAGACTAAAACTTTCAAAAACCTCCACACAGTAAGGTAGCAATCCTAGCCAAAGAACAAAGCAACCCAGGAGTTCTCTTCTGGCCACCAAGAATAAACAAGAAAGAAGGAACAGCTTTATAAACAAAACAAAACCCAACTATCTTCTCCTTTTGCTTTTTTCATCTTACTTGGCAGAAACTCAGGGTTTTCAAAACAATTTTTCAACATAAAAGATTTGCACTTAAGATAAAACTTGAATTTTGCTGAGGCTCAGCACTTAAAAGCCCTTCCAGAAGGGGTTTTTCTGATCTTTCAAAAAAAAGCCTCTAACTTTTCTTGAGAAATTTAAGTCACTCATTAAAAGCCATATTACAAATAATTCATGTCCAATGAGTGATTTTTGAGAAAAGAGTGCTTTAAATTAATACAATTTTGTGTGATCAACCATCATTTGTGTCTGAATCAAGGTTTCTTGGATTTAAAGTAACAAAATTATTTGCAATTAGACTTTTGAGGAGTTTAGATCATTGCTTTGTAAATCATGTCCCCATATAAAAAACATCAATTTTCCTCCATCAAGAGTAGTGAGACCTTTACAGGAAAGAATACAGCATAAATGAAAGTATTTAAGGGAATATGGTTTATATTTCCATTTTACAAAGAAATCAACTGCACAGTGGGTCTGATACCTAGATGAATACCAATGTTAGATGGTGAGAGATGAATGTGACTATGATTAATATAGGCTCTAGGTTGAATTAAATGTCTAAAGTAAGCTGGAAAATATTAGACAAACATAGGAAGAATACCTGTTCCTTACTGCTGCTCTCTCAATGTAGGATTTTGTTACCTGGCTTTGAGTTTTCCAAGCAAACAAAAGTTGCTCTATTTGTTTTTAAACTACACTCACTATAATTTAAAATACTACATTCCTTCCATTATTTCCTTCATCCTACAAGACTTCATTAACTAAACAAATCTGTTTTCTGATGATTTTTTGTAGGTAACAATGAAGAATGGATTTACCACTTATACACAAATGGTCCAAATGTACCAAAAGTTTTGAAAGTCTATATAATTAAAGTTTATCTGAATAAAACAAATGTAGTCATCTTCTGGACATGACAAAAAAGCATGAGTTATAGCTACACCTGGAACTGTAGATAAGGCAGATATATGTTGAATCTTACATTAATAAAAGAGGAGCAATAGCAATAGACCAAGTTTAGGAGACGGGCATTAATGAGATGAACACTTGGTCTACCCTATATATTTACTCATCCTGATTACAAGGTTAGGTATGAGCTTTGTACCAACCCTCCACCTTATGCAACTTGAAAACATTAAATGGAGAGAGGTTCAGTATGTTTGAGTTGACATTTGGTAAACACAGGTGGGGCCAATGCAAATTTGGTGGATTTGTAATTATTGCCCTGAGTCAAAGAGATTTGGAAGAAATCCCATCAAGGCTGCAGGGGCACTCTACCTCCTTCAATAATACACTGTTAATTTTCATTATCTTTGCCATAGATGTATAGCATCTGTCTCAAATCAAGCTGTTCTTAACTATGGCTGCATATCAGACTCACATGGGAAATTTTGAAAACTCATTGATCAGGCCCCACTCCAGTGAATGAGTTCAGAAACTAGAAGTGGGATTCAGGCATGCATTATTTTAAAGCTCTCGTGTAATTACAATGTGAAGTAGAAGTTGAGCAGCATGGGCCTAAATGTTGTGATTAATAAGGGTTCAAAAGGGAAAAATAGGGACCCACTTTGGCACCAACATTTAACTAGAAGGTCGGTTAAACTGGTTCGACTGCCTAGAGATCACCACTTTCCAACTGGAGGCCAAGTGGAAACTGCCTTCCTCTTTAAGAAAGGAGTCAACACTCAATGATAGTTGTATTTATTTTGTTCCAGGTACTATGAAAATCGTTAACATTTCATGAGCATTATTTTTTATTGAGGAGGAAATGAAGGTTTTTGGTCTTTCTCTCTAACAGTCTATCCTCACCTCCAAATAAACACTATCAGAAACATCAGCATCCATTCACCAAATACCTCATGTATAATCTGCATGTACATAATCTGCAGATACACACACACACACACACACGGTTTACCACAACTTTAAGTAATTCCTGAGAGTTGCATTTCTCAAAAAACATTTTGTGGTTACGTCTTTCAGCTTTGGTCTTCAAGGAAAGAATTGAACTCAGGAAAATTGTCAGAAGAGACTGTCAGAAAAATTCACATGTAAGACTACCAGCCAAAAGCAAAGATTCTATCAGAGCTCAGCTATTTAACTTTGAATAAATCTTATCGACCACTATTACCGATAAGTTAATGAGTGTCTACTTCAAAAAGAAACATTAATTTGTCAGAGTCAGCCACCTAGAATTATGACTGGTAAATTTTTCTAGGGTGTTGTTTCACTAAAATCCAGATTGAATAGAAAGGATGAAGAAATTCCATTTCCACCAGTGTCCTGCTGGGCTGGACATGTGTGAAGGATAAATGGCCCCAGGACATCAGATCAGACATTATATGGTGAGCTGTAGAGGCAACCCCAATCAGGGAGGGCAGAAGAAAACCCATTAAAGCTGTTCTGAAGCCCCACTTCAAATAATGGGGCAGAGCCACAGGCAGCAGGAAATAAGCAGCAGGCTCGCTATGCTGGCTACAGCAATAAGGAGTGCAGGAAGGGGTTGTTTTCTGAGCTTTAGCATGATCTCACGTCTCAGAGGCAGAGTCCTAATCAACCAGAACATGGCTACAGCTGTAACTGTAACTCAAAAACTGTCTTTGTGTGTACAGTGGTCTACAGAGTGGAAAAGGCTTGAGACTGTCACCCTAGTCTTTTTAGCCCCATCTATACTTAGAGATAACAATGCCCATTAGTAGTATTATCTTCAAATGTGTGTAGAACATCAGCATTAAAGATAATATACCATTTCCGTGAATACAGATTGTGTGGCAGGACCTGCACAGAGAGGATAATAATCTGTGATAGCTTTTCATTTTGTAAATGGATTTCTTTTACAGACAGCTATTTTTTTTTTAAAAAAATCTATCTGCATATAGCAAGAGAAAAATATTAGCAGTACAGAATATAGTATGTTAGTCATGTTTACCTCTGGATTTTAAAAACAGGTATTTTTAAAATTTATTTTTTGTTTGCTTGTATTCTTTAAATTTCCTAAAATAAATAAAGTTTCCTTGGGTCATTTTGTAAGTGCAGAATTTTGTTATTAGAATTCTCAAAATAAAAACCAACACAAAATCAAGTTCTCATGAGTGTTTTATCCATAATCTCAAAGATACCATTTGAAACGAGAGATTAGCATTTCTAAAGATAGAGCATAACAAAATTTATTCATGTATCCTTTGGAGGAAAAGATTCCATAAATAAGCCACAAGAGGCCCTTGGCAGAGGTCCAATTTCAGTAATAGAACCAGTGCTAAACTCTAAATGAACAATTGACCAGAACATCAATTCTGCTGAAATTCAGAATCTTGGCATATAGAAACACTCATTTTTTTTCTTGACTATCAGAATGTTACCATGGAACTATATTCAGCATTTAGTTTCTTATTCTCTACAAAATGGAAGTGGTATGCAAGAGTCAGCTCACACTGACTGGAGGTGATAAATCATGTGTATTTCTTCCTAGCTCAGACTCTAATGCTGTCACATGGAGAGCTCAAAATCAGCCTAGGTGGGGATATTTATACAATGAAAATTACAAAGGCTACATACAAATCAAGTTTTTTCTCTGAATGACAGCTGGAATATCTAACTTCCTCCTCTTATTCAGCAGAGACATTGTTTTTCTCATGCCTGAATAAGGGAGTGAAAACTTTTATTTACACTAAAGAAAAATTACATTTCTGTAAAAACTGTAGAGATTAAAGCCAAGTTTAGCTCTTGGCTGTATTAATGAGGTAGACTAGGGTATCTCACTCCCTTTCCTGAATCTCAGTTCTTTTTCCTATACTATGTAGGTGGATTAGTCTCATATGGTCGCCTCCAGACAGGGACAGCTTATGATTCTGAGCTGCAGAGGCAGTGTTGATAAGGACTCAGAACTACAGGAGAAGATAACTCTTGGTTTAAATCTTGGCTGGTATGTATTAACATCTGTGTGACCTCAGGCCAGTTAACTAACTTCTCTGAGCCTTTACTATCACATCATAAAGTAGTAATAAAAATACCTTTATTATACCTCTGTTGTTAGAATTAGATCATTGTTGGTAGTCATAGGAACAGGCCTCAATAAATATTTGCTATAATTATTGAACATGTACCCACTTGTCCCTGACATGCGTGCACGTGCACACACACACACACACACACACACACAAAGTTTTAGAACCACAGGGAAAACTTGATTTGCAAAGATATCAGTATGACATTGCCCAGGTTCGATTATGCAGATACTAATCCTATTACACACTGCATCTCTTGCAACATAAATAATAAAATTGGGATGGGGCTTAATATTTATGGTGTCCTATACCAAGCATTTTATACAATCCTTATTTTGTTTCCTGCTCATACTAGCTGAGTAAGCCAGGTGTTTTTCTGTTTGCTTTGGTTTTTGTTCTTCTTACAGTTTTAGATGCTAGGGTTCAGAGGTGTTAGATAACTTGCTCAAGGATCTATTGCTAAAAATTGGCAGAGCAAATAATCTACTCCATAAGCAACCAGATCATAAAAAGAGACTTTTATTTTTCCAGAAAAACTAACATGGGAGAAATTTTGTTGACTAAAGTTAGAATGATAGATAAATAGAAACTCTGGAAGAAAAATACATCACCAAGACAGGCATGGTGTTGCATGGCTGTAACCCTAGCACTTGGGAGTTTGCTACACAGTGAGACCCTATCTCAAAACAAAACAACAGTAAAAGAAGTATTATAGATTTTAAAATAAAATCCGTTAAAGGTAAAGTGATGGGTTGGTGGTGCTAAATCCAATAAATCTCTATAAAATCAGGATAAATCAACAAAACTTTTTTTTTTTTTTGGTACCGGGGATTGAACTCACAATTTCATATTTGCCAGGCAAGCACTTGTGCTGTTGAGTCAAACCCCCAGCCTCCAATAATACGTTTTGGAAAATTCAGTTTCATCTTTTTCCTCAATATTTCTGGAATGCCCAAATTTGGTCCCCAAGCCAACATCATCATCTCCACTTAGGAATCTGTGATAATGCAAATTCTGAGCCTTCTGCCCTAGAGCTACTAAGTTGAAAACTGGGAGCAACATCCCCACTTCCAAGCCTTACAAGTGCTTCTGAAGCATGCTACCATTTGAGAACTGGAGTTGTGGGGGATAGATGAACAAAAAACAAACCGGACCCTGACTTTTAGGGAAATCTCTATCTATCTATCTATCTATCTATCTATCTATCTATCTATCTGACATGCTTGTGGATGACAACAATGTGAGTAAATATTTAAAGAGATTTATAATACTTAAGGTAGTTGCCTTTCCATAAGGAACAATTAAATCTTGTTGAACACCAATCTGCTTGTCTTTCTGCCACATATCCCAGTCTCCTCCAAAGTACCTATAATTTATTTTTTTGAAAAAATGTTTTCTGAAAAACAAATGATGTTCATAGGACCTTAGTACTTAGTATTGGCACCATTTCTGGCTCAGGGCAGTGAAGGGTGTTGAATATGCATTGTGTACTGTTGGAATCCAATTGTTTCCTTCTCAAGGGCCTGTACTTAAGGTTTTAGCCAGCAATAAGCAGGAAAAGTTTTGCTTACAATACTGAGCTTAGGCAAGGACAGTCAATCCCTCTGAAATGGCTTCTACTCTGATATTTAATTCTCTGTTCTCTCCACAATGAATTCTGCTGGAGCCAAGCTTAGCCACAGGGGCCCCAGTCAGCTCACAGGTGTGCATGCTAGCACCCTGGATTTACTTCATTTCAAGTAATAATCCCTTTAGTCTCTGAAGAATTGTGCCCTGTTAACAGTTTCCTTTTCTTAAGGCAAAACTAAATAAATCTCTATTCTAGAAAGATAGCTGTCATTGTTATAAATGTTGACAGTTTTTCTTTCTTGGTTGGAATGGTCTTACTTCTCCCTTTGTGATATTTATCTGAATTTTATGATTTCAAAATGAACTATTTTAGCAATGAGCATAATTTAATTTATAAAATTTAGTCTTTAAACATAAAATTAATTAGCATTTTAAAAGCAGATGACTTTGTATGTTAATCTCTGTGTATGTGACTGTATAAACTTTGAAAGGGTAACTGATAAGAATTTTCCAATCATATCTTAAGCAAATAAAACTGTGGTTCTGTGATCCATTGTAAAGACACATTGGTTGTATGGCTCTGTGATAGATCACAGATGGTAATACTCTGAGTAAGATTTTACCTTGATTTCAAAGTCAGACATTTCAAAATTCAACAGGAAGCCTTGCTTGTAAAATGGCCCAAAGAAGAAAGAAAGCCAAGCACAACAAAAGTTATTTCTAATGGAGAATAAATAATGATATTATGTGCAAAGAAAAAACATAGAAGGTATAGCTCTTTGGGCATAAAAAACATAAATTAGATACACTTACACATTTATGCACACATACAACCCACATACAGATGTAAGATACTGAAGCAAGTTGTCCATATTTTCAGAGCATGAAACTTGTAACCATGGATCATTTCTGCTAGAAAGCATACTTGTAGGTTAAATACACTTTGCAAATTGCCTGAGTCATTACCATCCTAATACAATAATTCTTCTTCCTTATCAATGTGGCAGGGTCTTTGGGTCACAGGAATCTTGGTCAGAATAGTCCTGCTTGAAGACCTTGCTTTTGGAGTTCAAAGAGTCCAGAATTTTGGAGGAGAATTTTGGAGGATATTGTGAAGGGCACGTTCATACATGTAAGTGTTATTTACCTGGATATTTCCTTCACTTCATTTCCTCCTTCTCTAGATATAAAAGGAGGGAGGGACACACCTGATGGACAGTGAATAAATCCTAAAACTGTTTAATGTGAATACTGTAGAATGTTTTCCTTTAAAATGTGTGAGTAGAAATGTGCTCCTCTCATAAATGGGTATTTACTTTTCCAACAAGAGAAAACTCATCGTGCTTTGCATACATATCAAATCCTTGTGATAAAACCTTGAGGAAGATATTAATCTTATTTAATTGATGAAGAAATTGTACCCCAAGAAGAATTAAACACAAATGACTGGCATATATGTAGCACTTACTGTGTTTCTGGCATTGTGCTACATACTCTTTAAGTCTTACCATTTAATCATTACCTCCCTAAGGTCAACACAATGGGATAGGTAGTGGTATTCTAGGTTATTCTTGAAACTGGCAGCATAAAGCTATACCCATCTTTGAAACATCAACTTTAGCATAAAACACTACTCCAGATACTTTAACAAATGCAATTACATTTTTGGAGATGACAACCAACAGACTATGAAATAAGTCTGAATGTTTAAGATAAAGCATGGAAACTGAACTTAGAGTGTTTTGGCTCACTATGCCAAAGTTCCTAAAACAATTATATAGTTATTGTCCTGACATTAGCATTAATCTATGTCATGCAACCTCTCCTATCCAACTATTAACCAGGACAAACCCTGATTAGCCTCCAAGATAAGACAAGATTGGGCACGTTCAGTGTGGTACAAATATAGATGCCATGCAGCTCTTAATCAAGGTAGCAGGCAATTCTTATCTATCATTTTATGAGACTTTCTAAAACTTTAGGACTTCTTGCAGTGGGTTTTGTTGTTTGTTTAGTTTGTTTTTGCAGACAGGATGGAACTTATATATGATAGGCAAGTGCTCCATCACTGAGCTACACTCCAACTCTAGAATGTCTTAATTAAGGGAACATATATTGATTTTCTTTCCTCCTGCTAATCCTCCACTCATGGAATCCTACCATATACTTTCCTTGGCATGAGAAGGCTAGAGAAACAATAGTGAAAAAATTTTCTGACAGCGTGCCATTAACAAAAATTAAAGCCTAGGCCACCTTCATTGTTTCAAGGGCCCAGTGTTCTGCCCTCTAAAGCCTGAGTTCTAGACTTCAGAGCAGTAACAAGCCAGAAGTCTTCAGAAATATACTGAACTCAAGTAAGCTTCCCTCTCTTTTCCTGATTATCTCCTCCCAAACAATTCTTCTCTTTTTATCATGGAAGAAAATGAGAAAAGAGTTTCAGTACGTGAAGTGCCTCTTGCCCAATCTTGCAAGGCTATTGACTCTGCCTCTGTGATCTATTCATATAAGTGAACCAACCAATAGTTCATTTTTGAGTTTGGAATGTCTAAATATCTGTATAGAGGCTCTGAGTTAAGCCTCAGGAGACTAAAGATTACAAGAAAGGGCTAAAAGAATTCACAACATTAAAAGATTACTTCCAAGTGAGGTAACAGTTAAATAATCTTTAAAGGACAAGAATAATTCTTTAGCTGGAGATTACAGGGAGCCAGAGAGGCATTCCAGGGGAAAGGAACAGTATAATCAAACACAGAGCAGTAGGAGGTGGGATAAAGATCTAACTAAAAGAAAGCACAGGGCACATAAAGAAAATTCAAGATAACTAATCCAGGGTATATGGGATTGGAGCATATTATGGAAGTGGTAGAAAAGCAGGATATAAACAGATTTTGAAAGGTTTTAATGTAAAGCCATAAAGGTTTTATTTTACTCAGCATGCACGAGGTTTCACTAAATGTCTGGAAAGGAAGTGATGCTATCAGAGAAGTGTTTTAAAACAAGAGATGCAAGAGAGGAGGACAAGTAGAGAGATGTTGCACATGAGAAATTAAGGTGCTATATAGAATAAAAAGGGAATGGTAAGATGCGGCCTCTTCTCTCACGGAGCACATGCTCAGATATTGTAAATTAAAGCTAAAACTAAGCATTACCATTAAATGTTTCTATGTTGCTCAGTCTGTTCTGTAAATGCTCTTATTACACTAGTTTGACTATACAAATTCTGAGCACACATTTTCTTCGCAGGTGATATTTTCCATGGCAGCAGCTATTACAGATACATTACAGCTTTGAGTTTTGAACTCTTTGACCTGAAACCTTTCCTCTTTTCCTTGTATTATACCTCCACATTCACAGGAGGAGAAAAGAAAGAATTTTTTAAAAATAATATTTTTTGGATGGTTTTGAAATTCTCTTCCTCACTTTATTTAGAGAACCAGGCTTTTATAAAGTAACAAGGCTCAAACCTGCAATGGCCAACCCCTTTCCACTCCCAAAATCACCTTTGATAATTTGTTGAGCAGATTTCTGAGAATGAAGTAAAAATCACCTTAAGAAGAAAAACATGCCGTCTCATGACAACCTGAAAGTCTGAGGGAAAGCTCACCTTGAAACCATAAAACAGTGATTTCTTTCAGAAGTCTCTAGGGCCTGAGTTAGACAACCTCTTATTAAGAGTTTGGTTATTTTTAGCATATCTGCTTTTCAAATCCACAAATATAAGCCCTAACTCTTGACATTCCTATGCAGGTGGTCTCTTTTTATTCCTGTGCTTCATTGAAAAGGAAAGATGCCGTACTAAGACATAGACTACTTTCATTTATAGAGTGGACATTAATTAAATACCCACTGTGTATAAATCACTGTGTTAAGTACTCTCATGGACACCAAAATAAAAATGACCAAGTTCTATTCCTCAAGATATCAAAGTATCCCACTAAGACTTCTGAAGACAGAGTAGGGAATAACCAACATCATCAGGAACTCATTTTACAATGACTACTAGTAAACACTAGCAATAGACATTATATGGTTGGCTTTCCTAAATCAGTTCTGATGACCCCTTTTCTGTCTATTCTCACCTAAATTACCAAAAAATGTACCAGAAATTGCAATACTTTAGGATCCCAAGTTATTTTCACATTGTTCTATACTTAGAAGGATATAAAGGTTCTTCATTCAGAAAATAGAATCATTTGTATTTGTTTATTCACCCAAACCATATTAATTGAACACTACCACATGCTACATGAACACAAGGGTGAACAAGGTGGACAATGTCTCTGGTCCCATAGTGCGTATGGTCTTGTGAGAATAATCAGATATTATATAGAGAAACTAGATGATTACAGACAGTAGATGCAAAAAATGAAGGAAATCATAGGGTGATGTGATAGAGTATGACAGAGTGGGACCTATTTTAGACTGGATGATCATGGAATTTTTCCTGAGGGATGATATTTGAGTGGACACCTACCTGGTGATTAAGTCAGCCATGTAAAACTTAGAAAAAAAATTTAAATAGTTTCAGAGGCATATAATAGTACTGACTATGGGACAGGTGCTATACAAATGCTTTATATATTGAAGTTATAGTATTTAGTTCTTACCACAACCCCACAGGTAGATAACCTCATTTCTCAGTGGAGGAAACTGAGCCAAAGATAAGCTGGAGGACTCACCTGAGTTTAACAGCTAGTAAATACCTGGTGAAGGACTGAAATCTAGGCAACTTTGCTCCAATGTGAACATTTTAACCAGATGGGAGAAGAGGTGTCTGAATAATGTAAGAATCTGCCTTAGGTGTAAGAATTTGTATAACACAAAGTGAAAACCAAACAGCCTGGGCACTTACAGAGTTAACCTAGTGGCCTGGCTGCTCGGAAGTATGTCTGAGCAGTGAAGGAAACCAATTCATATTGAATAAGTCTTGAAAAATAGATTTCTGATGTACAATTATGTCTGAATCCCTAGAGTTAGACATTTTCGTAATATTCAGAAAAGTCATGAAAACAAAAGCAAGAAATAAACAAAGTGTAGGAATATTAGCCCTCCTCAGAAACAACCACCAGGAATCCAGTTGTTATGGTTGATACATTGTGTCAACTTAAGCAGTTTAGAAGTTTAACTGAGCAACTCAGGAGGGAGCCAGGGTCTTACTTTATAAATATCCTCATCCTGTGTGAACCAGAGCAAGAATATTTTGTTAGTGCTACACCCACCCTGGACAGGATGGTGGTGACCTGTGTATAACATAAACCAAGAGAAAAGGCTTGATTTTCCTTTACTTGTGCTCAGGCTGTCCTTTTTGCTTTGGCTGCTTTTGCTCTGGCTGCTTCCATGAAGTACTGCCTCAGTGTCATGCCACCCTGCCTTGAAGCCAGCTTGTTATGGAATAAAACTTTCAAAAACTGTACGCTAAATAAACCTTTCCTTCTTTCATTTTGTGTGTTAGGTGTTTTGTGCCAGCAACAATAGAAAATTTACCAAGACACCGGGTATGTATCACCTATCCAAAGTGCTCTCCAAGAAAAGTAGATTAAATGAGGTAAGTGTGACGAAGTTGGCAACATGTCATCATTTACAGATGGTGGATTTGGGGATGTAATAGTCATTATTGATTGCCCCAAAATTCCCCTCTGTGGGGGTTCAACAAGATGGCGGACTGGTAGGTAGCAGGAGAGAGACCCTCTCTGAGAGAGACAGCTCAAATGCCAGAATAAAACACCCTGGAGAGACCCAAACAGATAGAGATGGACTCTCACAACCCAGGGAAAAACTAAAGCACAAAAAACCACTCGAATATGAGGTCCTGGGACTACCATCAGAGAAGATAAGATCAGCGAGCACGGCGCCCTCCTTGAGCCACCTGAATTCCTGCCCGACCTGAACAAGAGATCCACACCGTAGCGACTGGCTTGAGCCACCAGAGCGCAGAGCTGAACAGCCCTGCATCCAGCTCGCCCAGGCCAGCCCTGCACCCGACCCACCCAGAGGCACCGTGAATTCCCACTGCAGCCGTGCTGAAGTCAGAGGTCAGGGAGTCCTGCAGTTCTCCGGACGGGCATCAATACACGGTGAGTGATGGAAATAAGACCCTCCCATGGGAAAGGGTTAACTGACTGGACGACATGTTGGATTTGGGCAAGACAGCCCTAACTCCATAAGGAAGTGGCTTCAGCTGGTTGCTCCCCTCACCGAGTGGATTGGTGGAATCTGCTTCGATTATGCCGCGCCCCTGGCAGGGAGACAGTGAGTCGCTACAATAATACTTCCCTGAGATCAGTGCACACTGACACAGTGAAGGCCTGCAAAGGTTGACTGGCCTGCAAAGGTTGACTGGCCCGGAAAGGAGGAGCTAGTGCACACTGCCCGTGGGTGAACTCTAATCTCTGATAACCTATTGAAGAGGGCTAAAGCTCCTAGTCTGCACCCTCTAGAGGAGCCTGAACCAACAAGAAAAGGGTCTGGGCATTGCACTGTACACTTGTATGGAAGGAACCAAAAACATGGCAAAAGGGAGAAATAAGAAACAACTCCCAGCCCTCAACCCTGAGAACATTGATCCAGGAGAGGTAAATACAAAAGAGATTGAGGGTAGCAATAATGCAACATCAAACACAGCGTTAGCGGACATAAAGAGATATCTTCAGGACCTCGTAAGCGGGACCAAAACTGAAATATTAATTCAAATTAAACAAGAGACAAGTAGATTAATAAAACAAGGGCTGGGCACCTCTCAAGAAGGCACAGACAGAAGAATGGAGGAACAAAAATGGAGAGAAAAATTTAATGAAGAATTCAGGTAAAACCTAGAATTCATGAAACAGATTCAAAGAGATTATCAGGAAACTAAAGACTCCATAGAAAGCTGGCAAAACTGCTTAAAAGAAACCAAAGATAGACTATCAAAAATTGAACACAGGCTTGCAATGCGGGGTCATGAACGGGAATATCTCTTAAAAATAACAATGGAGCAGGCAGTAAAGATACAAAGACTGGAAGATGACTAGAGGATCTATAACTTAACAATAAAGTATGTGAATGAAGAAGCAGGAATCAAACCAGAGGAATTACAAAAGCTATTCACAGCAATTATTAAGGAAAATTTCCCAAGCATAGAAAAAAGAAATGATATGCAGAGGTATGAAGCATACAGAACTCCAGCCACCTACAACCCAAACAGAGCTACACCCAGACACATAATAATCAAGATCCCAGAAATTCAA